>BGPR01000014.1:3972132-3986837 GCA_013235015.1 Araneus ventricosus
CAGTCTCTCTCCCCCCTCCTGCCTATCAGCTCTTGCGTAGTAGGGATTGTAAAATAATCAATCCATCAATCATCATGTCATATATAAACAACACTCAGCCTCATCATTAGAATTCGAATTCCAGTTATTCTCGTTATACGACAGTTAGCTATATAATACAAAAATAAATTTTTCAGCAATCCCTTTGATGCGGCGTTCTAACAATTGAAGACACTTTTTTTAGGCCTTTATAAAAGAAACCTTCAGATGCAAGTGTTGCATTGTTGAATTTGAAAAGTGCTGCCTGTCCCCCAAATTCGAAAAGAGATTTTCTGGACTGCAGTCAGATGTACTTTCGTTGAATTCAGCCACGGATTTCATTTTTTCCTTCCATAACTCCTATGCATTTTGGTGAGACCCTGAAAAAATTCCAAGAATAACTTACCCATGCTACTTCAGTTCTTCGCCTCCATTTTTTCCCAAGAATTTTATAAGAAATTTTACCCTATATTTTTAGATTTCTGTTTGAAATGTATTTCTACCTCGTAATAATTTGAAAATTTCAAAAATAGACTTTATAAGAATATCTCTTGCTAGAAAAATATAAAACTTGTAAAATGCGCTTTTCGGTAAGAACAACGTCGCAAGAATATAAATGTATTAATTCTAATCATTCGCATAGTTATTATTTTAAACTATTTTCAAAACTTCTGGTTCGAAATATAGTTTTATTTATTTCAAGTAATGTTGATATTCCAATATCAAAACCATATCTAGTATAGGCTCATTTTTATCCCTTTTAAGGCCAAAAAATAGGGAAAACTAAATATTGAAGCTAAAATTTAAAAAACTACAGGTTCCGAAAATGTAAAAAATAAAATTGCATATCTAAGAAAACAGGTGAATATACATAAGTAGCACAGAAGAACATTTTATCGTATTTATTTATTACCCACGCCGACCCACTCACCCATAGAGTATGGAGCGTTTTAACGGTCAGCGGGGAAGAATGCAAAGAAAAAGTTATACATTTGTATAATAATTCAAAACAAATTACTAATATAATAGCCCAGATCCTCCGGTAACGCTCTGACGTCACCAACAATAAAACTCGCGCCATAACACTGCGAGACGTTAAACAGCATTATTTCATTGTTAGAGAACCTAAATTTCAGTAATTTTAAATTTAAAAGAATAATTGTCGTTCTAATTCAAATTTAATAGCTTTAAAATAGTGAAATAAAATTTGCTATCGATTGATATAAAATTTAACTCGCTATGATCAATCGTTCCAGAGAAATTTTAAATTATATTAATCCTATATTTCAAATTAATTTCCGTTTTTTAATAGAAAGTAGTAAATTACGCCAGTGGTATATCATGCGCGACATGTTTGGACGCCAAATTGTATCTGAATGCAATCGTGGCGATGTTGTTTTCTGGCCAAGAATTAAATTAGCCACCAGTGACCTGAATCTACCATTCGTTCTCAACCGCCGCCAGTTCCCGTTAATTCCAGCTTACACGATGACTATCAACAAATCGCAGAGGCAAACTTTCGATCGTGTTGGAATTGACCTCGATGAGCCTGTCTTTTCACATGCACAGCTCTATGTTGCACTTTCAAGGTCTAGGATTCACAATCACGTTAAAATTTACACAAAGACATCTGAAGTACAAGGAAAATTATTAAACAACGAAAAATACTTCACACGGAATGTTATTTACCAAGAGGTTTTTTTAATAAAGAAATATTTAAATAATATGTAAATAAAAAAAATATTTCCTGTCATAAAACATATGTTTATTTTATTTGTTTTCAATCGATGTTAAACATTTCTCTCGCATTTAAACACGTCAAATTTGAAGGGAAATCTCTCGAATGAAGAGGCAATTTGCACACGTCAAACCATGACGGGTGATTTTCTAGTCTTAATATAAATAAAAGTCATTGTGGCTATGTATGTGGGTATGTGGCTATGTTCCACATCTCCTCCTAAACCAATGAACTGTTTTCAACCATATTTTGCACACTTATTATTTAAGACAAGGGGAAGACACTTATGAACTTTTCAAAGCTCAAAATTTAATTAAACAGACAGTTAATTAGAAATTAACCGAAACCGTTCTTCCGCCGTAACTTCGAGCAAATCGTCCGACAAAAAAAATTTTATACCATCTTAAACTTTAATTGTTTTTCCTTTTCAATGATACCAATTTTATTTCCGTGCAATGTTTCCTTTAAATTTTATGATTTAAAAAAATTTTAAAGAAATTGATTACTTACAAACGATTTTGTAATAAAGCATTTTTATTGATAGTTCGTTGGTAGGCAACGGTGAGACTTCGAACAAATTTATTTTTATTTCTGTAAATATTTTACACAAGAAGTGAAAAATCACTGTCAACATTAAAAGACCTAAAAGTTAATTAAATCTTTAGTTAATTAAAATTTGAGCAAGATTTTGCGTTTTTCCGTGATATATTTCGAAAGTGTTATGTTACAGTAACCATTTTATACTATATTAAAGTTTAAAAAATAGCTTTTCCGTGATAAAAATTTAATTTGCGTTCAAATTGTTGTTCTCATTCCAATAATTAGAAAACAATAAATTGAGTAGAAAATTCACAATTTGTAGCTGTTGCTAGAACATATAAACAAAATTCTGGAAGAATACTAAAGAAAAGTTTAAAAGCAGACGATTCCTAATATATATCAAGAACAACTATCGATCTGGTTTATTTTATCGCTCTTTATTAATGAAAATTTAACTATTTACTTAACTTTCCCGAACGAAATTTGATGTAAAAACGTTTCAGACACTAAAGGAATTTTTATACAATATAATTTTCTATAGAAAAATAGATTTTCATTAAAAATATTAGACATTAAAGTATTTTAATCCCGAGCAACGCCGGGTATAACAGCTGGTACAAAATAAAAATACTATCCCCAAAAATAATATATGCAATACATTAAATAGACATATATTCATACAATGTGAAATACAGTAACATCAAATGCGGATTATTCATGTGGGGGAACCACAAGAAAAAAATCAAAGTATCATTAAACTAATATACAAATTTTAATTTAAAAAAGAAAGTCAATATATATTTAAATTTATGTATTATTTATAATATAAATATATTTTATTTTATTACATTTGATCGTATAAGTTATTTAGAATTTCATAATTCACTGAGAGCGTTCAAAATTAATACGGGGATTTGGGTTCTAAATCTTTAAGGTATCCGAACACGTTAAAAAGTTGATTTTCGGCCAAAATTTCCATTTTTTTTTTATTTTTCATGTTTTTAGATAGTTCATTCATTTACCTTTCTAAAACATATTTACTTTTGTCGGTACGTTAATTAGAAGATAGGGAGATATTAATTGTTTTATAACAAACCGAAAACCGGAAATGGGCGTTTAAATAACAGAAAGTTGTCATTTAAGGGACAGAAACCAGTCAAAAATTCTCTACAACTGCATTTTTTCAAGTTGATATGATGTTAGTATATTTTTAGTAATGTTTTTAAAGTTTAGATACTTAATTTAAGCGTGTGGCAAAACTAAAATTTGATTTTTCTCAAAACTAGACTTTATACATAATTTTCACACTTCAAACATGATAACTCAAGATATTATCATTCGATTGTTCTGAAATTTTGCGAAAACTTTCTTCAAATGTTTCTCTCGTGAATGTACTAGAATAATGTATATTGTAACAATATTTTTATAATGATGGCCTTTTATTTGAAAACTGACATAAAAAATTTGCTGAAAATCTTATAATAATTGTTTGATTAAAATTTTTATTTATCCAAAGAATGTTAAGATTCTAGTACAGGCACTATTCCATTGTATGTAGTTTATTTTAGTAATAGTTTTATTTGAACAATTACGAAAGTTTGACCTCTAGCATGTTTGAAGTTTTTGAAAATTTCCTCTAAAAATAGCACAAATTTAGGTTTTTTGAAAATTCATAATAATTTATACTCAAAAATAATACTCTATTTTTAGCCTCTATAAAGTTAAAATCTAAAAAACATATTATGGTATTTATATAAAACAATTTTTTAAAAAAATTGCTCCGAACGTGTTCGGAGTTTTAGAGTCGCTGGTTTACTAGTTTGAATGGACGGACAACAGCATTAACACAGAATCCTAATAGACCTAACAAGCATCATTCTGTCTATCTGTGAGCGTTCATTACGAAGAATACAGCTCTTTAATTGACCTTAAACTGACATTTGCCTCCTGAAAAGCTAACGGAATTTGGTTGTTAATATTATTAGCTTTAATTTAAATTTCTTAGCTCTTAGAGCATTCAGAATCTTTTCAAGATGAGCAGCTGTTGCTGGATGAGCAACAGCTCAATACTAACTAGTTAGTTAATTAGTTAACCGGTGCCTTTTTAACCGCTTCTCAAATAGTTCGAAAATTCCCCCAGACACGAGTTAAGTATAAATTGATTTCGAAGACGTGATTCGGATCGCATTCGGATGAATGGGGACTCCCTGCTGAGTGGCTTGGAGATGGAGCAGTTTCAGTTCGTTAGGGAATTAAGAAGAGTCGTGGATCTTAAGTGGCTTCATTTACATGAATAATAGAACTGGAAACTGCTGCGAGTTGATCCTTTTTGGAATGATCTCTTCTTTCATTTGCTATCAAATAACGAATCTGGTATTTTCCGAAATTCGCGCGTCGTTTTGGGTTGGGAGCTTGGATGTGTGGGAGTGGCTTCTTTCACGTTTCTATCTCTTGAGTCGTAAGAACTGGATAGGTTAAGAAATCGTACAACTAGTTTTAGAATAGTGTTAAATTAACATTTTCTCGAAAATGAAGTATATGCAGTGAAACTTCGATTAACCGTCAGTCCGTCATCGTCTAAAAAGTAAAAAGTAACGTAGGTTTATAGTACTACAATACATTTCTATACATCGGTACTCATTTGAAAAAAAGTCTGATTGTGTCTTCAGCTTTTGTACCTTGTTTGGACAAAGCCGTCCGTGTTTTTGTGCGTTTTGTTAATAGGTAATTGTCTCATACAGTCAAACAACCGTTTGACAGTAACAAGAGAGACAAACTCCTATCGAACAACACTAGGGAAATCTGAGAAAAATAAAAACTGCTTGAATACAAATTCCCTATACATCCTTAGATTCGTGCTCCATTGGAATTTTCAGCGTGTATATGGTATAAGCACAGAAGAACGTGGATTTTTAGGAACAAGTGTAATCAACCGCCATAATACCAACAGTACAAACAATTTGTGTCAAAATTTATTTTATTATTTCTTTGTTCATTTTTTATTCAGAACAGTTTTTCTGATATCTGTGTTTAATTGTGTATATTCTCCACACTTTTCTGTGTGTTTCCTGCATGTTTCATATTTAATTAAATTCTGTTGTTTAAATTGTTTTTTTTTATCATTTCTGTCTGTAAATGTTAAACTCTTTAAGAGTGTGTTGCCCAGACAAGGGATATATTTATTCTGATTCAGTAATTTCTCCAGTTTAAGTTTTGGGTTTTTTCATATGTTTAAACCAGGGGGGAGGGGAGAATTTAAAGTTGTTTGGGGTATGGCATTCGCGTGGGTTCCCAGGGCCCTGTGGTGGAAATTGTTGTACTCATCCACCCTGCACCCCCCAACTGGTTAGATAACCCTTGAAGTTATAAGCACCAGGGATGTGGGGTGACGTCATGTCATGTTCATAGCTACTCTCATATTGAAATTTATATTGATCTTCTTGCAAAATTAAATACATTATGTATGTATTGTTCACTTTTACAGGATTTGATTTTCATTTTTGTCCCAAGTCTTTCATTTTGAAATTGAGTTACTGTACATATGTATTAAGAGATTTCTGTTATCCGTCTATTCGATTATCCGTCACAGCCCTGGTCCGGACGGTGACGGTTAATCGAAGTTTCATTGTAATGAGAAAATATTGAAATAATCGAAACGTTTATCTCATGATTTTGATGAATCGTCACTTTTTAGACCTCTCAGAGTCCAAAAGCACCATTTTTACCTTTTCATGTACGAAATCACTCAGAGGAAACATTCAAAACGTCAAAAAATTAGACTTTTAATGAATCCCCACGTTTTAGTTTCCACAAATCTTCTTCCATAAATAAAATAATGGAATTATTCTTATCTGCTTGTCCGTCCATATGCACGTGAGCACGTTAACTCGAAAACGCAGCAAACTAGATAAATGAAATCTGGTACGTGGTCTTATGCCAAACTGGTATACCTATATTTGGACCTAATTGGTCTAAGGAAATAATTGCAAACTATCTGCTCGATTTATTCACTATCTTGCAGCAAAACGTATCGTATTATGTAAGTGTACGAGAAAGTCAAGGGAAAAACACTATGATTACAGAAATGTGTGTCTGTTCGGTTGTATATGAAGGGTTTGGGTTTAATAACTGAAAATCGCAGCAAGGTAGATGAATGAAATTTGGTATAAAGGAAAAATAGAAATCTATTAGGTGCCACAGAAAGTGTTTTGGTATGCATTTATCAAACTCTCGTTCCAGAAACTGTTCATACAAGTGCAAAAGTTCATGCCTCAAATTTTTATTTCGTTTTCATCAGTTCACCTGGCGAGTTCGCTGATGCTTCTGACAACCCTATCATATCTCACTTTCTTCTGTTCGCCAACAGATGGCAGTATGATGCAGATATACAAATCTCGCATCTTGTTGTGCTTGTTCTGTGAAGAGAGTTCTTTATACAAACACATATTTCTCGTTCTGAGAGGAGAACGAGGATTGTTCTGTAGGAAGAGTTCTTTATCCAAATATGTATTCCTCGTCCGAAGACGAAAATCATTTGCGAAAATGTTCGTTGTCTGATTTGTTTGTTAACTGATCTCCCACTGTATTTTCAAAATTTCTTAGAGTAGGCATTGTAATTCGAAATTCATTTGAAGTTTCTATGCGTTGGGAGCAACCGTTTCTTGCCATTCTTTATTTAAGAGTTGATTTCTTTCTCGCGTGTTACTTGGAGAACAAGGTGATCAGCCCCGTTTTTCTTTTCTTCTTTTGTATTGTTAGTTTAGGGAAGTGGGAATAATGCATCACAGTCACTAGCACAACATATGAATCAAATGCCATGTCCAAATAGAAGATGAATATGTGCTTGTTTTATGATTGAATGCATCCACATAGAATAGATGTGAGATGATTATTCCAGTTGAGATTAGAGAAGAAAAAGAACTTTCGGACATCAAAACGCTAAATATTCATGAGTTGCTAAAAATTCATACACTTCAGAAATTTGGAAAGGAATGACGCAATAAAGAAAAGAAAAACATGGAATGAAAAAAATTAATGAAAACTGTTTTTAAGAAGGCTCTTTTATTAGTGTTCTAGAAATAGAATTTTTCTATTTTATTAGAAATATTATGGAATCAATTATTTTTCTCAAATTCACTACCACTAGTAAGGAATCAAAATTAAATAAATTGATTAAGTGATAATTCAGTTCTTAAAATATTAAAATAGTGTATTGGCTTCGAGAATACGCAAGTGAACAAAATTTCAAAACTCTAGCACAACAGCCCAATAAGTGGCTTCCCAAATCAACTGATGGCCCAAACAAGCGGAATCGACTGTCTTTTTTTATTATTAAACGCTTTTACCAAGTTCGAAATGTTTCATGTTTGTATGTATGTAAGGTTAGAATTTTGTGATCGATTTTTCACTCACTTCTTAATGCACTAAAGTTCTGAAATTTTGTATATTTATTGGGTCTTGATAACAATGCAATATTTTAATAATTTTAGAGCTCTCAATTATCAATTTTTAAAAAAATTCCGCAAAATTACGTTTGCACTCGGTAGGTTTCAGTGGCGCTATCTATAGTGTTTTGGAGAACTAAAAGACTTTACACAGTAATTTAAAAGTTTCAATAAAAATAAGTATGTCCTATTATAGATCTTTTTAAAGAAATTAATGCTGAAATTAGTTGAAGAAAAATGAATTAAGTTCAAAATTTTTTTTTGTAAGGTCAGAATTTTGTGATCGGTTTATCACTCACTTCTTAATGCACTAGAATTCTGAAATTTTGTATATTCATTGGGTCTTGCTGACAATGCAATATTTCAGTAATTTTAGAGCTCTTTTCAATAAAATAATTGTTGGAATTAGTTCATGAAAAATTGATTCTAAAATCCCAAAATATTTATAACGCTGAATTATGACATAAATTAAAGACTAAAAACTAAAAAATAATAAATATAAAAAAAACTTAGAAAAAACGCTTGCACCAATGCATTAAGAAAGAAAATAATAATTTTTCTCAACAATCTGGAGGTCAAAACAAAAATCGCAAAAGCTTGAGGCGCTGAAAACAATAGGAGAAAGTTATAAAACCAGCGCCTCACGCTTTTACGATTTCTGTTTTGACCTCCAGATTGTTGAGAAAAATTTTCTTTTTTAATGCACAGGTAAAAGCTTTTTTTTTTTAAAGTTTTTTTTATATTTATTTTACCACTGAATTTTTTATTATTTCTTTTCCGCAGAATATCATACAATTGGGAGAAAGTTTTCTTCAGATATGTACAAGATTTTTAATCTGTGAGTCGCGATCCCACATAGGGTCACACTGAACAATATTGAGTGAGCCCGTATAAGTGGCTTCCTAGATCAAGCGATTGCCCAAATAAATGGAATCGATTGTCTAATTTTTTTCACGGAAGTTTTATCACTTTTTTTGTAAACTTCCCTAAAATATTATATAATTGTGAGAAAGTTTTCTTTACATTTTTCCGTTAAGCTGTGAGTCGCGATCCCACGGAGGGTCACATTGAGCAATATTGAGCGCGCCAACGATGTTTTCTGTTCAATGGAGTACACGAGCTCTAGACTCTCCACCTCCGGTGCCTAACTATTTAAAAATTTAATTTAACCAAATAATTTTGATCTACCCATGAATAATGAGCAATATTGAGTGAGCCCGTATAAGTGTCTTCCTAAATCAAGCGATGGCCTAAATAAGTCGAAATAGTTGTCTTATTTTTATCACGGATATTTTACCATTTTTTCTTTGTTAACTTCCCTAGAATATCATATAATCGTAAGGAAGGAAGGTTCTATATTTGTCCAAGATTTTTAACTTACGATCCTACATAGGGTCACATTGAGCAGTACTGAGTGAATACTTGGAATTGATTGTACTTATTTTCACCACTAAAGTTTTTATCATTTTCCATTAACCTACCTAGAATATAATAATGAGGAAGTTTACATATATCCAAAATTGTTGAGCTGTGAGTTGCGATCTCCCCATTGGGTCACATTTGGGCAATATTCAGAGAGCAAGAACTTACACAAAGTTTTTTTTTTAATTTTATTTTTCATAGTCTTCATTGTTTGCCAACAAAAAACGTCGCAACTTGAAATATTTCATTAAGGTTCATGTTTTCTCAAACAATCGCCTTTTCAGTGATTCTTTATAATTAAAGGAAACTATTGAAAATCGGTCATCTTCTAATTAACTGTAAATCGCCACTACAAGTACCTTGAAAATCTTTAAAAGCCAAGTAATCGATTAGTATTGATTTAAAACTGCAGTAATTTTCCAACAGTCCCTCAAGTGAAGCCCAACGCGCCGCTGATTTTAAAAGAAAGCTATTTTTCAAGAAAACCCCAAACTCAGCCTTTTCATCGGCGTGTAAAATTGGCAACATTAAGGCTCGATACCAAAATGGAGCTAATCTAAATCGCCGACTGAAGGTTACAGAAACAGTTAACTTATTATAGTTGTGATTTTGCACGGAGTCCCTGTGGAAAGACAGGGAAAAAAGTTAAAAACAAAACAGCAAAGAAAAAAAAACTGAAAAAAAGTTGGCGGGAAAGCGAATTAGGAAAGTAAAAAAGCAAAAAAAGAAATCTCATTTGGTCATTGATTTGAAGCAAAATATCCAGAGTCAACTCCCCAGAGGTCGTTACGGTGAAATGATGTCAGAATTTATCTGCAAAACAGTTCCTCTCATTCCATAGATATTTTTTGCTGCTTCTCTTTTCCCTAATTTGTTGTTACCGAAAAAAAGAGAAATCGTTTGTTGCAGTCATCAAATAAATGAAGAATATTAAACTCTGCAGACGATAAATCACGTTAAAAAAAAGAGATATCGAGAGAATAAAACGCAACAAATGAGCCGCCATTTTTTTTCCTCTTCAGTCACGATTTCTCTCGCAGCTTTTGGCAACAGCAGGCAATATCGTAAACAGACGCAGCGGTGGAGTTTGCATTTATCAAACTGCACGAATAAGCGAAGGAGTTGTTTATTTGCATATTAGTTTGCCTCGTAGTAAATATCTCGCGAGAAAAACTTTTTCTAGTAATTTGCTCTATTTGACATGAGAAAATAAGATATATTCTTTGAAAACTAAGAGCAAAAAATGATTTGCGATGTTGGAGTTAAGCGCAGGAACTCTTGAGAATTTTAGATTATTGAAGCTATCGTTCATTTCTTTCCTCGTAGCTTCTGTTTTTTCAAACAAGTTTTTGTTTTTCTGAGCTCTTCTTGAGAAAGCCTTTTCCAGCGTAATTGAAGTCTTTTAAATTAAATTTCTGTTGGAGAAAATTTAAATTCATTTAAAGGTGGAATAATCAATATAATATCCTTGTATCTTCTATTTTTAGTATCGGAATTTATAAGTTAGAATGAAGCAAAATCTACGCAAATCAGGGCGAATTTATCCTGAAACTAAATTTTATTTTTTCATAAAGAAATAAAAATCGCAGAATTTGATAATTTTTTTTTACATTTGTATCTTATCTCTCGGCAATACCAGTAAATCAATGATTAATGGTTCAAGATTTTTCATACACCATTTGTACTAGAAAAAGATCTTAGTTCTTATTTGATATGCAGCTATTTTTTCCTTAGAAAATTTTTCAGACATAATAAATCCAACCGTTAAAATTGGACTTATAAATGATTACTTTAAATGAATTTCATAAATTATAATGAATAAATTATATGATTTAGCAATTCTACAAGAAAATAAAAACGAATTTATTTTTTTTTTATCTTAATAAAAGGAAATTTCTCTTCAATAATTCAAATTCAATCCTTTTAAAGTTTTATGGTTTTTCAAAACTAGATGTACAATACTGATTGCATCCTTTATAATTACATTACTTTTTCGGTTTGATATAATTATTTCAAACACAAGAATTTCAAATTTCGCTATCTCATCCATATTATACTCGTTTGCTTTTCTTTGATTTAATTTTTTTATTTTATTTGTAGTTCTTCACTTTAATATTGTTCCAAAAGAAAACTTTGCGATTTAATGCATAATAATTACTTTATTTCTTCTTACAAATACAGTAAACGATCATTTATACGTTTCTCATTTATACGTCGTTTACATTTTTGCATCGTTTTGCAGTTCCGATTCATTCATGTCCATTGTAATAATAAAGTACTTCGTTTATACGACACTAAGCCTCGGTTATACGTCGTTTTCTAAATAAAGAAGGCAGAAAATTCGCAAATTTTCTGCCTCGGTTATTATTTTTCCATACCTATTAGACAGGGGGACATTTCCTAGAAAGCAAGGGGTTTAACAGGATGGAGAAGAATCTGAAAACTTATTCCACCTTCTTGGACTGCATTGGAAAACGAAATTATTTTGCGTGTCAAAGCAATAGTGAGAAAACATTTAATAGTCTAAATTCGTTTCATGTTACTGTACTTAATGTTCAGAGACAATCAGCATGTCAGACGATGTTTAAAGATTTTTTTTAATTAAACGCCTACCTGAAGGCACATGAATCGTATAAAATTAGAAATGTGTAATTAGTACTCAAGAGATTCAATAAAGGTGCGACTCTTCTCATTCTCGTGATAAATGTTTAATTTTCAAATTTCATTATTGCTGCCAATACCGTGTACTAATATACTACTACTTTCTTTAAAAAGTTTAAAATTAATACATTTAAATGAATTTACATTAGTAGCTTTAAATTTTTAATAACCAAAGTTGTTTGTTGGAGTTTTGATTAGAAGCCTTTTCATTTATGCTTCACTTACGCCAGTCCATTGACAGTCGTATAAACGGTGCTTTACTGTACTTACTTTATTTCTTCTTTTTACAAATATTTCAGATACAGATATATCGTTGATTTTCTAAGAATTATATACATAAAAATCATTATAAGAAAGGATGAATTTTTAATCTGTAAAGTAAAAAAGCGAATTTTTTGAAATATTCGAGGAAATATTTGAAGATAAATAATTTATGCA
This sequence comes from Araneus ventricosus, assembly GCA_013235015.1. NCBI lineage: Eukaryota > Metazoa > Arthropoda > Arachnida > Araneae > Araneidae > Araneus > Araneus ventricosus. Next base: position 3,984,394 of record BGPR01000014.1, read on the forward strand.
GTAGTATACTTAATGCTAGAGCGTAACCACTCTTCTATATGAATCACTTGAACTTCATTTTTAGACTAACGCCGGACATCTTAAAAAGAAAAATATCGAAGACGCGAAAACTCTAACAAGGTCTTCTTCTTTCAGATTTCTCTCCATTTAGTAGTAATTCTACTAAAAGTAGACCTCGTGGCAAAGATCTTCTCTTCATCGTAGTCTTTAAAGGCTTAGACATTTTTTTCGAATAAGAATTATTTACCCAGGTATCTGCTTTTATCAGTATGGACGTTTTTTCTGTTTTGTTTATTTGCAATAAAGTAGAATTTCTGTTATAACCACCGATTTCCAGTGTTAATGGACATCTCCAAAATTTCAATAATCTGGTTGAAGATGTTAATTAATGTTTAAAGTGGAGTTTTCTAATGTTATGGCTTCAGGATACTTTGAAAATATTAAATTCCATGTTCCTATTGCTGTAGCTCTCAACGTTTACGTAAAATAAGAGCCTCATTTTGTGGAAAGGCTGCCATAACTTTACGTTATCGCTTTTTTCGGCGACTTATAGGACTCGTTTGGCTGTTAACTTTTTGACCATACGATTTAGATAATCACTGGCTGTTAAATTTTTAACCAAATGATTTGGCTAATTAAAATCATTCCTTTGGAATTTAGCCGTTTAAAATAAAAAGAATTAAACAAACTCAAAGAACAGAGAATTCAATGCTTTCTGCACTAAAGATAAAACTGGTTCGAACTTGACACTTGACACAGAATCCAAACGGATTTGGCGATTGCTTAAATAGGAGGGTTACCGGAAAGCTGTCTGTAAATCCAAAATAAATAAAACTCGTCTATTCACAAAAATACAATTAAATTTCTTCTTTTATCGGTATTTTTCAGACGGAAATGAAGTCGAGAATGTTTTTCCCACCCAGAAGAAAGGGACCAAATGTGGAAACAGTTTAAGTAGACATACCCGGACTGGCGATCAGGTTCACTATGCGAAGTAAGACAGGAAATTTGTGTCCGCAGAAAATTCTTTTAGCACTATCTAAAATTATTTTTTAATGTAAACCTGATTGAAGAGATATCTAATCATGACTATTTAATATAATTAAAATGCAGAAAATTTTAATATCTGTCGCCGACATTAAAAATGTTGAGAAACAAAAACATAAAATTGAGTATTTCTTTTTCAACACTGTTCATTCCTGAGTTGATAAGATTTTTTTAACATGACAACGTTTATAGGCTGGCATTCTATCTGCAAAAACCGTTAAAAACGTTCTATAGGGCAGACTGTTGGACCTTGAGCTGTTAAATTTGACATGTACCGGGTGCGTCATAAATTCGTGCATACTTCAAAAATTCATAATAAAAAAAGCAATGCTCGGAAAAAATTTCGGTTTGCGCGAATATGATCAGAGGGACATTGGTTTTTTTTTTTCATGTATAAAAAAATTCAGTATCCCATTCAATGAAATAGGGCTTTTATGCGTCTTCAGTCCTACCTCCGTGTGAAACTTTCGCAATGCAATAGTGAATCGGAATAGTTTATGGAGCTCCTAGCCCCCGACGGGTGCTAATCTCCAATCTGCCAAGCTGTGAAAGCGTGGCGTTGAAGTAAACTGACATGGTCTTCAGTGCAGCATGAATGAAAGTCAGGAAGGATCTGGTGGTCTTCGAGGAGGCGTCTGGTTTTAAAGCTGGTCGTAGGGCCAATCAGAGCTGTCGATCTGCTGAGTGGTGGTATGAGCCATGTGACTGAGAGATTTCAGGATGTGAGATGAGCCGAGTAGCGGTTTTTAAGTTGAAATTGCAGTTATTTTAAGAAGTAAATTAGCTATTTCTAGGTCATTTTCGTCAACATTAATTTGTACAACTTTCTTTTGTCACTAATAACTGGTCAGCTTTAATTTGTTCACTATTCTGTATTAAGTTGGGAAATCTTTTAAAAGCATTGTTAATGAGTTTCAGAGCGTTGAAGTTCCTCTCGAAGTCAGAGAATTCTTCAGTTATGACTTGCTTGTTCGGTCCGATTTTAGGAGTTTCGGGGGATTTTTCATTACTTTTTAAGTTAAATTTAAGCTTTTGCTCATAAGTAGGAGCCTTTTTGGTGTTAATGGTAGGATAATTGGGGCATCCTTGCCATGAGGCGAGGTGTCCTGTCTTGTTACGATTAATACAAATAGGCTTGTCAGTCTTAGTTTTAATCGGGAAATTTCTAGTTTCGTGCTCAGCATTACGTTTAATACATCATTACATACAATACAGAAAAGTTTAACCACCAACGCTCGATCTGGTAACGATAGCATGCTGTCGGGATCGAATGACGAATCCATTTCCAGCCATGTGTTTTATTGCTAGCCTGATTTGCATAAAACGTCTCAGTATGTGTGAGCGCCCTCTTTCGGTTACTTTTGGAATCATTTTTAATAGATAAAAAATCCAATGTC
>BGPR01000014.1:3986847-4010181 GCA_013235015.1 Araneus ventricosus
GACTAGTCTGAAAATTTCTAATTTACCTAGAAATTATTTCTTGTCTGCTAAATTAGTATGTGTGTCGGTTGTAGTTTCATCATACTACTTACGCTTTTGAATTTAAAATTACAGTTTACTTTATAGAATTTTGAAGTAACAAAAATTCTGTGAAGATAATTTAGAGAAGCACCCCTTTTTTCTTTCTTTCGAACTCGGTAATTAAAAGTTGCTTCTGTTAGAAATTTATTTAAAATTAAATGATACTAAACCTTCTAATTTCTAACCAGTATAAGAAAATTTTCCTTTCTAGTAAATCATTGCCCTTTGCTGATTATTTTTGATGTCAATTGCGTTCTTGAGATTTGCTATAGTTGCATAACGTGAAACATTTCGCAGCAGTAAATTTTCAAGAGCAATATTCCCTAAACAACATTATTATTTCTTATATGCTAAATAAGTATTTGTGCTGATTGTAATTTGCATAAACTATGTTGTTCAATATAGTTTAGTTAGTTGTTTGCGACTCAACTTTGAAAAAGAGAAAGTTCAAAAGTAGCACCTTTTTATAAAATTTAAGCATAATTATAACTAGCACCAAATCTCCTATTAAAATAAACTTTGTTTTTGAAATCACAGAACATCAGTTTTTAAGTTTCTTCTAGAAAAAAATCAGCAGCGTCAGTCTTATTTTAAGCTCTTATAATACTTGCTATTTACTAAATAATTAAAATTGTTTATTCTAATTTTATATGAATTTGTCTCATAAATTTGACGATTGTGATTTATTTTGATATGACTTCGAAATAATTAGAAACCCTAACGATAAATCTCTTAACAAAACTTCAGGTAACTAGCTGTAAAGGTTAGCCAAAGCTGAAATGTTGTTTTCTGTTGCAAAACTCATCAACTAAATAAATGTGTTTGGTGTTTATAACTTTATATCAACAATGTTTTCGAACAATGGTATCATAATCAACGACTTTTACATAAACAGTTTTCTTGAACAATGTTGATGTAATCAATAATCACTGTGTAAACAATGCTCTTGAACAATCTCTATAATATCCTTCAATGCTCTTGAACTATGTTATATAATTAACAATTATTTTATAAATGATACTCTTGAACAATCTCCATATTATCAACAATCTCTAAATCAACAATGCTCTTGAACAATTTTGATTTTATCAATAATCTCTATTTCAACATTGCTCTTAAACAATTGTTGATATTATCAATAATATTTATATCAACGATGTTCATCTGTTTTTCACTGATATGATTTCTCAGAAACAAAATGATCAAACTACCATTTCCAGGCAATATTTTGGAAGAGGTCTACTCTTTAGAAAAAAAATGGAAAAACTTTTGAATTTAAATAATCATCTAAGCTTTATTGTGATTTTATATCAATTATATATTTGAAATTTTTGATTTCGCTTGACATTATAGAAATCCAGAAGTAACATTTCTCACCAGAATTTCGGCGCAAGGTAAATCGCATCAAGCCTGCTCATTAAAAAAAATTATGCACTTGATAATTAGAACACGAGTTTAAAAGTTGCTTCTGGAGGGGTAAAAAATCTTCAGCGGCGGCAGTCTTGCTTAATTGCATCCTAAGAACTAATTTGTGTTTTGGGGTTTGTAAACGTTTAACCTCCTGCTCGGAAAATAACGAGCTTTAATTATAGATTTTTCTAATTAACATTTTCCCTCCGTTTCATTCAGCGGCAACCTTAAATAGATTTTTTTCCCTTTTTTGCATATATTCAGATGTGATGGAAAACGAAGTCGGTTAGAAAATCCCCGGTATTTGCCAAAGCCTTTTCTGCCTCGCAGAATGAAGTGCATTGATTGAAAAATAAAATCTCCTTTTCCCATCCATTAGTCCTGTTCTGACCGCAATTGCACTTCGTTACTTAAGAAAAGACACAATCAAGTAATTAATCAACTCGCTTCATTTCAGTTGCGAAATGACAGAGAAAATCGTCTGCTGCGTTTTTTCTTTTTTAATTATTAGAAGGTTTTAAAGATTATGACGTTATGAATATTAGCAGAAAGATACATTACATTTCATAGGATTATCAAGAAATTAACCGATCCATAAATTTAAGATTTTATCTTTTTAACTGCCTAAGATATTTGCGAAGATAGATTAAAAATAAAATTGAGATGTTCTTCGTTATTCATATATCTTATATACGCAAATAAAATGAAGGAAATACCATTTGAAAGGGCAGTTTTTTAAATTTACATACGCACCTATTTCGATATTCCTAAACATAAATCTCCTTTATAGTACCGTATTTCGAAATAATATCTTCTAAAAACTCAATATTTAGCATTTCTTCAGGGAACGTCTGCATATTTATCAACTTTAAAATATTCAATAGGAATTCTAATTGGTTTATTAAATTAGCGGAAGAATTTCTAAACTATTTCGAGACACACTTCATCATAAAATATTATCGGGGACTATCTGCACATTTTAATATCCACCTTTCCCAAAATTGTTATAACCAAACTTTACTTAAGAATAAAAGATAATCCACCCACGTAGTCAATCGACTCACTTCACTTCAACTGGACAGTGAAAAAAATCTTCATTAGTTACAAACAATATAAAGGCTTTAATAGATTATGACGTGAATTATCTTACAGACGTATGGACGAGTTTTCTGTTTTGCTTATTTTGGGTACACAGAATTTTCGTGCCGAGGGTCCACTTCCGGTTTCCCTTTGACGTAGCGTTACACTGGAAATCGGTCCTGTTCACGAAATCCTAAATAAACAAAACAAAAATTCGTCCATATTTTGCGAATCTTAGGCTTACCGAGAAGTTAATCAATTGATAAATTTTATTTTTTTTTATTTTTATCCTTTATAAATATATTTTTCTTTTATAAATATGTAATTTTATCTTTTATAATAAAGAGTGTTAAGAAATTTTCTTTCTTTCGATAGTCATTAAGGCATAATTTCCGTATGGACGAGTTTTCTGTTTTGTTTATTTGAGTAATATAGAACTTCCGCGCTCAGGACCAATTTCCTATGTAATGCTTCGACGAAGTCACACTGGAAGTGGATCCTCGGCACAGAAGTTCTGTATACCAAAATAAACAAAACGGAAAACTCGTCCATTGTAATGTTTTCAGATTCTTATGCTTTTGCGATTTAGTTTCGACCTCTATATTTTCGATAAAAATAACATATTCTACTTCTTTGTACGCTAAAAAAAGCATTTAAAAAAATTCATAATTTTTATTATTCTTGCTCAAAGGAAAACAATCGTTAATAGGCTTGTCGCATATACACCTTATCATAACGTCGCTTAAGAAACATCACCTATCTCAATTTTTTTTAAATTTCAAAGAGGAAGCAAATACTTAATTTTTTGCAACCAATAACGAATATTTCTGATTTTTTTAACATCTGATATAAACATGAGACAGCTTGTTCTTGACAGATCTGAAAAAAAAAATTGAGAAATATTCTTTATTAGTTGCGAAAAATTGAGTATTTTCCTCTTTTAAATTTCAAAAAAGCTACGTTTATTGAAAATTTTGTAAAACTGAATCATTTATTGACCCTTTTAACCGCTGCCGTGTTTATGGAATAATAGTTTGAAGTCATGGATAAGACTTGGCTCAAAAACAATTCAGGTTGACAATTCGTAAAAAGCTACGATTCGAATAATCACCAATGAATAACGTAATGTATGCTTCTACTTGTCTTAGGGTTAGAGAAAGAGCTGCTACAATTGAACATGTAGTAGCTGAATTATAGCTCACGCAGCATTTAATATTTGATTGTAAATATCGTTTTCTTTTTATTTAAAGCATTTAATATTTGTTTGTAAATATCGTTTTCTTTTTATTTAAAGCATTTAATATTTGTTTGTAAATATCGTTTTCTTTTTATTTAAAGCATTTATTTTTTTATCATATTTAATTTTGTTCATCACATTATATTTTTTGTGGCAACAGTAGAAAAATGTAGTTTTTAGAATTTTGTTGATTTTTCCATTGCAAATAGATTCTTCTAGAAAAGAAAGAAATAAATCGTTTTAAATGGAGTATTCACAGTTTATTATTTGATACGTCAAACAAGTTCATGTTGCTTCTTTCATGTTTAAATAAGAAGAAGCCAACAAACAATTTATTTTAAACACAGAAAAATTGATAACTAGCATATGAAATTCAATTCAAATATCATTGTTCCTAAATACATTTTAATCATATTCGGGACTATACAGCCGGGCTTAATGTTACGAGTTGAAATTTTATTCCTTTCTCCGTTCCGTGAACTTGACGTGACTAAAATATACAACAACAAATAATGAAGGCAACAACATATAATACACAGCAAATAATAAAACATACAACACATAAAAAAGCGTACAATACTCATTAGTAATCATTTTGCCCCCGCAAAGTCACAAAACAACTTCAGAAAAAAGTTAGCAGTCCAAAGAGGATTTAATTAAGAAAAGGGTGGAAAATTGGGATTAAAAAATGGGTTTCAGAAACAAATTTATTCATTCAATCTGGAATAGTGATACGAATATAAACCTTATTGATTTCCATGTCCTGTCAACTTGATGCGACTAAAATATACAATAAATACTAAGGCATACACGTACAATACTCTTTAGAAATTTACGAAACAACTGCAGGAAAAGTTAACTTAGCAATCCCTTGGACCATTTTATTAAAAAAAATGGTGGATTTTCAGAAGCAAATTTATTTATTCATTTAACGCTGAATGATTAATGAAAAGTTTCTTAAATGATAAAAATAAGATATTTGTTTGAATTAAACGTTTGCATACAATTCTTTATTAAAATAATTACAGTCATAAGAAAAGCAAGGATATTACTTGTGTTAAAAAGTATTATTTTGTTGCGTGCCTCCTAAGGAAATGATTTGCATTTGAATTAAAACTGTAGATTAAACGATAAAGCTTAAAGAGAACTTATTCAGATTTCTTTTGAGTTACATAGTAAGAAAAATATATTGAAAAGTAGTCTTTGTTTATCTTTATATATATAAATTATAATTTTATTTCATTAACTTTCCCCTCACAAAAACAACTTCAGAAAAAGTTAGCAGTCCCATGAGGATTTTATTGAAAAATGGGTGGATTTTTCATATACAAATTCCTCTATTCAACCGGACTTAGTAATACGAAATATTATTATTTTCCGTGTTCTGTCAACTTGATGTGACTAAAATATACAATGAATACTAAAGCATACACTCACAGTATTAGCTAGCAATCATTTTTTCCTCGCACATTCACTTAAAAAATCGTAATTTTATTTCATAGTACCACAAGTTAACAGCTTAAAGCTATAACCCGAGTTAACTCGTTCTAAACACCGTAGGTTTCAAAATAATTCGGTTCTCAAGCGGTTAATTCAGTACAATTCTATGAGCTGTAAATTCTCGTATTGAAAGTGATAATTTTGTCTAAATCAAAAGTAAAATGAAAATTACATTACTTTTGATGCTTGCTATGGTTTGTTTTAAATATAAATTCTATTGAGCAACATTTTTTTTTTTTTTTTTTGCCAAATCCTTGGTCTGATATTCTGCATGATTTTTAACGCTACGTTACACCGTGACAGGATAAACACTTTATGTTTCAATATATTTATCTTATTAAGATTTTCCTCAAATAAAATTACATGGTACGTTGACCTGCCGGCATCACTTGCGCAGAAAAATCGGAACTGTCTATATACTTAATCTAAAATTGCATCTTATATGTTTCCTATCTTTTTACTTTTTCTGTGACAGACGATAGTGACAACTTCCTTTACATACGAATTAGACTATCTCGTGCGCAATAAGAAATTCATTCCTATACAGACATCATCCCTCCCCCCACCTTCTTAGACATGTCATCGGATTTACCATTTCTTTCCATCCTCTCCCCAACTCCTTATGCACGATATGGATCAAAAAATACCTCCCCCACCCCTCAAGCAATCGATTCGACATGTGTGTTGGCATGCCGTAAACACGAGGGGGAAAAGTTCCGTTACGGGTACAGACAGTGGCTCGCTCGATTACTCTGATCAATCATTGGCGGACATGTTCATCCGCGAGGAAAAATATTCCCCCCGTCCGGCATACTTATTATACATTCTAGAAGATTTATTCGGCCGCGAATGGGCGAAGACATCCGTTTTTACATGCATGGGCCCGGCCTAAGATGGAAATGACAGAGAAGATTCGTTTTTTCTTATTTTATTTTTCGTTCGTTTTTTTCCCCGCGCTCATATCTGCCGCGTTCTTCTTATTTGTGCTAGAAGTGTGCAGCCACGGATAAAATCTGAATTTCAAATGTTCGATATATACGTTTGATTTTTGTATGTGGATGTTCCCCGCTTTCTTCTTTTTTTATTGTTGTTGGTGGTATGAGCCTCATTGCGATGAACGGGGAAACGTGTATTCATAGTTTAATAGGCGAGTTTTCCCCGCTTTGGTGGGGCGAGGTGGATATTGTGAGGGCTGCATTTTCGAATCGGAGATCGTTTGCGAAAAAACGAGAGATGGGTTTGGGGGAGAACTTTTAGAAAGTTAAATGTTTTACGAAAAGGGAAATGGTATAGATCTGTCAGGTCTTGTAAGATTTCAATCTTTATCTCAAAAACAAGTCATTAGCTTATATATATTTTTTTTACTTTCTCATATCCAAAGAATAAGCACTACAATAGTCGAAAAATTCGACTTCGATATTTTGATAAATCTCCACGTTTTAGACCTCTTCCTGAGTTCGAAAACACCATTTTCGGAAATATGTATGTCTGTGAGCATGATAATCCAAGGACGGAAATATCTAGGCGTATAGATTTGGTTACTTGTGTTTCGACCAAAATCGAATATTTCTATCAAATTTTGGACACGATAACCGAAAAATGCAACATACTAGATATATGAAATTTTGCATATTGCTTTATCATCAGAATTGGAGACCTATATCAACTTTTGGGTCATATCTTCCAAGAGCTGGATGTCTATTGGTCTTATTATACATATATGCATATAAACACGATATCGCAACAAGCAAGCTACATGAAATTTAATATGTAGATTTAACCGCAGAATTATAGATATGCGTCAAATTTTCCGTCAAAGAGAGAAGGTCCAATATGCATACTCAATTCTCTTCAGTATACTACAGAGCTGAGCACTATACTCCGAATTGTCTAAGTATACGGAAAAGTCATGCCGTGGTGGCCTAGTGGTAAGGCGGAGTGTTCCAGGTTAGAAACCCGGTACTACTGAAGGTCATTCGTGTATTGGGCCTGTTGCACATTAAATCATGCATAGAGTCAAACGTCCTTCCGATTGTGTGGTGTGGAAGTTTGGATAGTGGGTGCCAGATCAGATGTCGCCCTCGTCATCTGACCGGAGTTCAAAATTGCGAAGTCCGTCCAAAATAGCTCTCGTGTTGCTTCAAATCGGGACGTTAATATAACTAAACTAAACTATATGAAAAAATTGTCCGAAAGCACTCCAGCTGATTGCTTAATAGCGGAAAGTTAGATATAGCTTAGCTCCTCTAAACATCGGTCTCTTCACTTCAAAAATGGCCAGAGCTTCAAAAGATATTTCTCAGAAAATGTTATATATATGTTACGATCCATGCGATTAATCGAGTTTTATTAATAATAACGATTTTTAGTATTAATAATTAATGGCTATTATTCACAGTAACCTGATTTTTTACGTTAGCCATAGCATACAGACCTCCAAAAATTGCCTTTTTAAATTGAAGTACTTACATTCAATATGATAACCTATTCTTATAACCTATTTTCGAGGTTATAACGAAACGGCATTTGCTGTGTGTTTTCCCCTTAGCCAGATCAGCCCCCATAACCATTTGATTTTAGATCTTATATTAACTCTTCGCAAGCATTTGATGTTTTTCAGTACAGTTATATTAAAAACAAATTATACTTAATTCAATACCTGTTTGAACGATTATTCTGCAGTCGTATTTTAATTCTTAGTCCAGTTCCTAATTAAAGTTGAACTGCAGGTCTGAGAACGTACTCTGCGTTTTTTTCCTCTGTAAATAACGATTTATCGTAATCTAAAATACTGATCAATAAGAAATAAATAAATAAAAAAATACACACTACATGTAGGACTGGGATTGTTTTCTTTGAGCAAAATGAATAAAAAACAAAGTCAAACAAAACAGTTCAGGAATACAGAAAAAAACCAATGGGGGAAAATTACAGATTGGAATAGTGCCAATTCGAGATTCTCCCTCCGATGAGTATAGGGAAACTTTCCCTTTTATACACATATCATCTTCCTATACTCATCAAGTGATATTCGACGGAATATGAGGTTTATTAGCAGGTGCTATACTATAATCCAACCCGTTTGTTAAATTTCGACTTGCATTGGTGTTTCGTGAAACGACAGCATGTTTCTCTCGCCCAAATTTCAGGTGAGGGATCTAATTAATGAATGATTTTATCAGCACGTGCATCAGACCATAGAACTCTCGATAATGGAACTTAAGCAAAGGTTTAAGAAGGGGAAAAATGAATTTTAGAAATAATTCTAGAGAGGGTGCTGCAATTCTGCGACTCCAACAGACTAATTGCCGCTGTTCACAGCATATCTGTCAAATATATCACTCAACATTAAGATATCAATTATGAGTTTATATTTCCATTTTAATTCTGCATCTACAATAAAGAATGTTCATCTATTCTTTAATGGTTATTTATTCCTTTCTAATAGTAACACTTAGTACAAAAACGGACGGTTTGTTCTGTACACCGCCAACAGACAGACAGACACACATACACACAGAGACATTCATCTTTATTAGTATTAGAGATAGAAACTAGCGTCCTTGGCAACCGATTTGTTCACCAGTAATATTGGCTTTGCCCCATATCACTTTTAAAAGCTCTAAAATCAAAATAATTAATCAATTAATCAATCTGGACTTAATTATGTTTAGAAGTATACTGCTTATTTTGATCTACCTCGAAGTTGAAGGGGTGTGGTTTCGAATTTATTGCGCCAACCTGAATCGGACTTATTTTATTTTCAGCATAATTATCTTTTGAGAAGGTTATAAATAGATAGAAATCAGAAAAGATACAAACAGAAGGTCCAACTGTCTGAGCTCTCAAATTTAGCTCTAGATCCAATGGTCTTCCCTGTAGGACGCTAATAGACACACGTCTGTTTTTATTATTATTAGAGACAGTTAGAGCAAATAGTGGATTCCCGGGGGTAACCTTTCTTTATTTTTTTAATATCTTAAGATCGCTATATTACATGATTCTGAATATATTTGCTTTAAAGCATGATTGATATATTGAACTATAAGTTAATTGGAGAGTGTGTATATTTGTGTGCCAGTTTAAATTGATTTATTGTTGAAAATGGTAAATTTGCTTTATACTGTCGACGCCTACTCTCGTATGATCTTGGGTGACAAAATAATATTAAATACCATCTCTTAATTGAGTATATACCCTCTGGCGTCGTGCGATAAAATAACACTAAATCCATTCTTATGGTTTTTGAATCTCCAACTAAAACCTCACTACACACAGCACAGTGAAAGTCATCTACCACTTTCTGAATATCCCCCAACCAAACCAATTTCAGCTAACTCAAATAGGACGCTTCCCGTAATCGAAAATACTTACCACAAATACCCTATTACTGTCTCCATCAGACCCTCCGCCAAACACGCACAGCACCGTTTCAAAAACAACCATTTGGGGGCATTTATACAGGATTGCCACGAGAAGGAAAAAAGAAATTATATTATCCTGCTCCACTATGCATTTCTACCCCACCCTCTTACACACATAGTTTTAAACGAGATTAGAATAAAAGAGAATGCGTTTTCGGGATCTTTTTCTTTCTTTTTCTACCCCTGTGCTTGTTTTCCACGGTAAAATATTCCGTACGCTTTTCTGGAAGCGGAAGTTTTTGGAGGCCTTCCAGAAAAGAAGTTTTCTACTCAGTGGAAGCACGCGAGCTGTGTTTGTGGAGGACTCCAGAAAGGAAGAAAGACCCCCTTCCCTTCTAGGGGAGGCGGGAGGGGGTCGAACAAATCAACTGCTATCGTTTCGGATCACTGCTTTGAGTCACGTGGGTTGAAAACAAACGTCGTCTATTATTTTCGGAATTCTTATCGCATTATTATTTTTTCCGGACCATGTTTGTTCTTTTAAACGAAGTAGATTAGAACTCCTAGACGCAAGCACACTCGAAACAAATTTTAAAGGTGGGGCGGGGGCAATCGAATGGATCCCCCTTCTTTTGGAGAGGAGTTTGGTAGATGACCTACTCTCCCAAAGAGACATCCTCCCCATTCTGTTCGTGTGCGTACCAGAAAATGTTGTTTTTCCACGTTATTTTCTAGAAAACCGGAAGTTTGCCTTGTTTGGGGGTAGTTACTTCAGTACACTTTATTAATGGCGCTTTTCAGCCCTTTGAGAAGCGACACGTTCCTTTTTTTTCTTGGTGTCCCCCAAGGCTCTATTAAGGAACTCATTCTTTATTTACCTTTTATAAATCTTTTATAAAAAGATTTATCATCGACTTTCCAGAGAGTATAATTATTTATCCTTTTCATAACTATATGCTTAAGCTGATTCAAAAGCTATGAGATTGGTTGCGTTCCACTTCGCAAATAAAGTTCTAGTCACCATTTTCATTTAGAAGCTTTTAAATGTTATATCATCGTTTTTTACTTTCATAAATTTTATTTGTCGAGACCAGTATTAGTAATCTGAAATTTTAACAAACTAGACTCAATATGAAAAACAGCAACAGGTATTATAGTGGGGCTGTAGATTTGCACAACTTCGCGAGGTAGAGATCTGGACTGACTTGCAAATAAAATTATGGCCTCCGTTTTTATTTAAAAGCTTTTAAACGTTATGTCACCCAATTCTATCTTGCATACTATCTTCTACTTTCATAAATTTAACTTGTCGAGGCAATATTACTAGTCAAGTATTAACTAACTACACTTATTATGAAAAATAACAACATCTACATTGAGGTTTTTTCACTGATTCAGCACGCAGGAGAGCCAGTTCAAACATTTAGTTTTGGAGAATTAATTGGCCATCCGAGAAGAGAACACTGCAGCATGAAGGAAGCCAGCAGGCACATTTAAGTAGCTGAATAGGAGGCAAAATAAGCGAAATTTACACCAAATATTGCAAAGTTAATCTTTGCAATATTTGGTGTAAACTTCACTAATAATTTTTAAGGTTAACATAATAAATATAAGTTTTAGAACGCTTAAATAGTAACAGATTTTGTTGAATTTTAAAAATATGCAAAAAACTGTAACGGCAAAAAACTTTAGTAGTACACACTGATAAAAGTCTGTGAAGTATAAATGTGTTTTACAGAATTTTAACTGTGAGAAAAGGGCGCAACACAACTGAGAACAACGCTTCAGCAAAACCCCAATGACACAAAACATAGGCTAGGCCAACTTAGACTAAACAACACAAAATTATGGGTGTAATAAAAATAAAATAGCAATCCACAAAATTTCACAAACCCAATACAATGATACATAATGGCAATTGTAAAAAAAGTTTGTGAGATTGGTTTAACTACGTCGGAGTTTTGTTCATAGCATGTATCACGTATGTGTTCCAATTACCCCCAAGGAATCATTCGAAAAAATATCGCCAATCTGTATTATGGTCAATAACGTTGGTCACCTCTAAGTATACGTTTAGGTACACTTAAAGGTGACCAACCAAATGACCACTGTTTTTGTTCTTTCTAGATTGAAAAGATTTTGTACTCAGTTGCAATACATTCAAACAATTTTGTTCGGGGGGAAGGGAGATCGAATGGTTTCTCCTTCTATTAGAAAAGAATTCGGTTGATGATTTACTCTCCCAAAGAAACATCCTCGCCGTACTATTCGTGAGTATTGTTCCACAAAATGTCGTTCTTCCACGTTAGTTTCAAGAGAAACGTTTAACTTTTTTAAGGGAAGTTCTTTGAGTACACTTTTGTTAATAGTGCTTTAACTCTTTGAAGAACAACACAATGTTCAAATTCCAGGATTTCTTTAAGGTTCAGTTATGGGACTTTTTCTTCTAATTGTTTTTAAAAACAGTTTATTACAGACTTCCAAACTTTTTCAATCGTTCATGAAACATGCAAAAATGCTAACATACAGACAGCTCTTAAAGAAGAATTTATTTCATGTTTTGTTGCCTCGTATGTGGTTAATCATATCTTAAATTTTTATCAAACTGTGCTCACTATCGATTGGAACTGTGTGTACTTCGCAAATGGACCGTCGCCATTTTATAAATTTTAAGTGATTTCTTTTTCTATTAAGGATCGTTATTATTCATTGTAATTTTCAACTTAAATTAGACTAGCGCAAGAAATCTAAAGGGAGAATTGATTAGATTTAATAGTCACAACAGCAACAGTTGATACACTTTTGTTGGGCTGCCTGTTGGTTATGCTCCAGTTGCTCCTCAGGAATCAACCAGTAAATCATCGCCTGGCTACATAGTGATTCAAAATTATATGTACAAAGCGTTAGGGGACGCCGAAAGCACGAAAACAAGCCAGGATCCCATAGGAATGTACGACCGAAAACGTCTACCTATGAGTTAGAGCAGTGGTTCACAACCTATGGGCAGTGGATAGCTTATTGGTGGGCCGCGGAGTCACGAGTCAAAGTCGGGTAAAGAAAGTGAAAGTACCATCAAATGAAGAAGACTCGTTAATTGAACTATCATGCGACGACTATAAAATCGTTTTTACAACAATATCATTGGTCCCGTTCTGTTTAAATGTTCGGCAACAGTACCCAGCAATTGCAAAATTTGCACTGAGACATTTGATGGGGTTCTAGACTACATACCTGCGTGAACGTGCTTTCACAACTTTAGAGTTTTTGAAACATAGAACATAAACAGAAACAATCTGAATGTATAAAGTGACTTGGGGGGTGAAACTGTCAAGTTTTAATCCAGATATTGAATATCTCGTGGGCGACAAACAATGTCAAAACCCCCAATAATTTTTTTTATTATTATTTTTAATCTTGACCGCTTTTTTTTAGAATTCTTACATTGTGACAGCTAAGTAATAATAATAAAGTTTTCCGCATTTATAAACAATACATTTTTAACACTTTTACAGTAAACGCAACTAATTACTGACATATATGTGCATAATATATACATATATTATACGTGTTTGTATTTTGTTATGTGCATATTTAGTTAGAGCGCCTCAAAATATTGTTTACACAACAGGTGGTCCGCACAACAAAAAAGGTTTGGGAACCGCTGAGCTAGAGAATGTACGAAGATGCAGAAAATGACAAGCCAATAACAGGTGAAACATATTTATTCAGCAATACTTGGAGAATACTTGCCCAAACCCAGTTTTACAAACTATTACCGAAGTCCTTATCATTCAGAGTTTTGTACGCCTCGCAGCGGCGGCGATTAGATTTCCGAACCCTTTCGAAAATACCTGGTCATAAAAATTTTGTATCGTCGTGACGAATGTCAAACTTCATGGCTAAACTTATGTAAACCAAAATACTTCAAATTAACAGACATTATTCACCTGACAATAAGAATCATAAAGAACAATACTTTTGATAATTTAATAAAAAATACAATCAATAACTAGCCAAAAAATGTCTTCGACCGCGTCAACGTTACAAGTACAAATGGAATGACCAGAAAAGTAGTACAATTTTCGAGCCTGTCGAGCCAGAAAGCAATGTTGTCACGCTTTTATGATTTTCTTTTTAAAAACGGAAACTAGGAACAAACAGTTGTAGTGGTTTTAAATAAAATCAATAATTATGGTTTAGCTCTGGGGGGACGCAGCCCCATAGCCCCCCCCCACCCCTGGATTCGCCACTGATTCGGTTATCCGTCATAGCCCTGGTCCGGACGTTGGTGGTTAATCGAAGTTTTACTGTAATGGTTTAATCTTTTCCTTAGAGAATGCAGATGTTGTACTGTATGTATAACACACCCGGTTCGTTTGCCGTAATGGCATCGGGCATGGGGAGGCGTTCTGTATGTATAACATATGCAAGGGAGATGTATACTCCCTTGCAGTACAGTGGATATTGCATGTGTCATATTGCGAAAGCCCTAGAACAATACTAGCTCAAATTAAAATGCAGATGGTTGTATTACCGTATCTTATTGTATCAACTATCGTACTATATATCTTATTGTATCAACTATGAGGAGTAGATTTCTCCCCAACGAAGCAACACAAGAATATGCGAGATCTTTCTACAATATTTTTGTATATTTGGTACACAAAAAAGTCTTGTTAGCATCAAAAAATTCGTCTTCAAGATTTTGAAAAATCTCCTTCATGATAATCGAAAAAACCATTTTTGGAATCGTGTCTGCCTGTGTCTGTTTGTCGATCTGCGAACACAATAATAAAAAATGGAACAAGTTAGATGAATGGAAGTTACTGTGTGGTCTTTACACCGAAGCATTGGTTTTCTATCAAATTTTAGACGCAATCCGTCAAATGAAAGTTTGTATGCCCGTTCTTGGGCATGTGAACCGCATCGAGCAAAATATATGAATTTTGACACATCATTTTTATTGCTATAAGTGTAGACCTGTATCAAATCTTGAACCAAATCCATCAAAGGGTTGACTTCTATGGATTTGTTTATTTCTGCGTGTGCGAATGCGACAACTCAGAAATGCAATGAAATTGATAAGTGGATTTTAATATAAGATATTGTCACGGAACTGTAAAGCCGTTTTATAGTTGAAAAGAGACATTTACAAGGCTTCTTATTGAATGCCGAGGGAGGCCTTAGCCAATACCCTCGACCTTGGCGACAAATTTGGAGATTTTGGCGAGAAAATGGAGGCTCTAGAAAATGCAAGAATTGTCGCTTTATCTCTATTAAGCTGGGCATTCATCTGTACTCCAATCCATTGCATTGGAAAGACTGTCCCAATACTGTTTATTTTTCATCCATTCAAATCGAAAAATGAGGCATGCCATTCACGGAGGCTCTAAAGCTTGTTTTGAGACAAGATTCAAAGGCGCAGAATTCTACCTCCACCTCTTCTTCTTCGCGGGATATTTCGAGTTTCATTTCTACCCTCGACGCGAGGTCTCAATGTAGGCAGATCGTTTGAATTGCCACTACCCTCTAATCGAGGCCCCAAATAGGAGTCGTCGCATGAAGAGTTGGATTTTGAGTTCGTTCGAATTCCAGCATTGCCATTCTTCTATGTCAATTTCCACCGGCTTTTAAAACTGACGATTGCTTTTTCCTTCCCGTTTCCAAAAATTCCATTTTGGGAGAGATGTGAATGGCCTGCTTTAGGAATGGAGTTATGGGGTTTCTTCTGGAATTTTCCATGTGACGTCATGCCCTGTCGGAAAAGCTATAAATACCGAGGAAAATAAAAGCTATAAATGCTATAAATACCGAGGAGGCAAACTAGGAAAGCAATCTTTCTTTGGAGTCTTATTCGCAATGCGAGTTGGTCAGCTGTTAGATGCTGAGCGCTATTGTTGGCGCTGTTTCTGTTATTATTGGCGATTTGCTGTCTGCTTGTGTTGCTAATTTGTGCAAGTGCTGTTCTTTTTGAGTTTGCTGTGTTTCGAGTTTTCTGGAATATTCCTTAATAAGGAGTCATTTTCAGTTGTCCAGCTTGTGGACTGCTCTCACCGTACACCCACCGGGGGATTTTCAATCAAAACAGAATCTAATTGTGGAATAAATTCTTGAAAGGGTAGACTGCCTGTTTGTCTCCCCGTGTGTATGTGAACATGATAGCTCAAAAAACACAAGAAGCTAGATATATGAAATTTGGTATATGGTCTTGTGGAATAAATTCTTGAAAGGGTAGACTACCTGTTTGTCTCCTCGTGTGCATGTGAACATGATAGCTCAAAAAACACAAGAAGCTAGATATATGAAATATGGTATATGGTCTTGACGCAAATTGTGGATCTGTGTCAAATTTTGGACCCAATCGGTCAAAGGGGAGAGGTCCAAACTTTATTCTCTATTTTCTTCATTACACTACGAAGCTTAACACAAAACGGACCATATTGTGGAAGTATACGAGAAAGTCGAGGAGTGAGCACTGCAGTTGGTTTTTCTTTTCATAAGCTTTTATTCAACTTGACTGTCTTGTCCTCAAATCTTGAGATCGATTTCTTACCCACTTCCAATCGAGCTACATCTTTGAAATTTAGCACAGTGGTGGGTTTCCGGTGACAATACAATATTATGCAAAAAGATTTTGCAATCTATACCTATTTTAAACCTAAAAAAATTATATTAAAATTTAGCCCTATATTTGGGCGATAAAGTTTGGAAGGTGGTAATCTCACGTTACGTAGGGTTGTAACAACACCACGAAGCTAATAGAGAATACGCTATAATTCCGGTGCTGCACCGATGAATGACGTAATAGCTCGTGTTTCTACGCGTCTTGGGTTTACTTTCTATTAGAATTCGCAATCAACCAGATTTTTTTTACTTCGTGTGCGCCAAACGTTTCGCACTCAAAGCAAGAAGAGAAAGTTGTATAGATCGATTCTCTTTATTTTCTATTACATTGTTGATAATAATTGTAAGTTATCATGTAATATATTACGGATTTATATTTCAGAAAGTTAATGTCATTAAATCATTTTAAAAATGTAATTGTACATATTTATATAATAATTTTAATATGTCTTTTATATTGGAGAATTCAATAATTGAATTTGGTTTACTATGCCTAACATGTCGTGTGTATTCGTGTCAGCCGTTACTAAAAAGTAGGAAATAAGTAAAAAAAAATTAAGATATAAGCTTTTATTCAAAATGCACTTTAAATGAGAAAATACGTTTACACATTATAATTTCGTCAAAATGAACTCAAAAGTAAAAAATAATTTTTCTGATCACATTAAAATGCATGGTTCGAATAAAAGCGTGGGCGCCTTTACCTTCTAGGGATATTCCATTTTTTAAGGAAATATACACAAAATATAAGTTGCTATATAAGGCGCCCACTCTTTTATTCGAACCATGCATTTTATTGCAATCAGAAAAATTATTTTCAACTTTTGCGTTCATTTTTTCTCATTTAAAGTGCATTTTGAATAGAAGCTTATACCTTAAAATTTATTTTATTATCCCAATGACTTGAAAGAAGAGAAGTATTTTGACTGTCAGAGTTCCCGTTGTAAGAGAATATCTTGAGATTTCATCTAGTTTTAATCTAAATTTTAACGTATTTATCAGTAAATTTTATCCTCTGAAAATATTGGGATAATTCAGAAATTACATCCTACTGGCGCATTTATAAAGCCAGGGCCATACATTATGATAACAATGGTCTTCTTTTTACACTTCAGATTCCCTTTTAAATTTCATACAATGCTGCTCAGAGACTTGATCAAAAATCGCTAAATCTAGCCCTTAAAAGAACTTTTAAATTCAATCGCCAGATAAAAGAAATTCTTTAAATGCATTTTCCGGTTAGAATACATTGTTGCGGCAGAAACCGATAAATCCCAAAATGGATTTATCGACTTTTGTTCCAACTATCTTCACTTTTGTTTCCAGTTTTTATTTCACGCAAGAAGGAAGCGATTTTTTTTAAAAAAATATCGTCCAGGAAATGTATTTATCGAAAACACAAAATGAAGTCAACAAGGTAGTTTTGATTCTTATTTTATACCCTCCATCTTCTAATGCCAAAGACGAAAAAGTTGGAAATAAGTCGGAAGACAAAGAATCAGAACTGGCATTTCTTTCAGTTGGGATCGTCGAATCATTCGAATACCGCAGCAAATTTCTGACTACGAGTCGGAAAATTCAGAATAAGAAATGCTAATAAAGTTAGCGATGTTTACTTAATTCGGTTACAGTTCATGTATCTTAGTCTTGTATTCTTTTTATCGCTGAAACTGTTATGTAATTTTTTATTCTGCAGCCAATATATAGATAATAAGAGATAATACAATATAAGCCAATATATAAGTAGTTCCCAACCTATATTTCGTCCCGTACCTCCTGATTAGCCATTTTATTTTTGAGCAACTTTATTGTCATATACCCCCAATCAACCTTCCGCGCTAAGAAGTTTTTATTAATAATAACTTCTTAGCTTAATAATATCTATAAGAGCATGAGTAGTTTAAGTGTCAAACAACTCAAATTAACTCAACCCTCTGACTGCCTATCCCTCGATTTCCGCGGGTTGGAAGCAAGTCTATTTTCTGCTGCATCCTGAGGTTTCCGCAGGCTCATGTGTTTACTTAGTACTTTTATAGCGTTTGATCATATTGTACTAGTAAAGATTTGCATATAAATAACAATCCGCTTGGTTCAACGGTATTTGAACATGTTTGCAACCTTGCATCTAAATAGTGACTTAAAAAATCAGCAGTCAGAGGGCTAATAACATTTGTAGGATTCATTTTTGGTTTTACACTTTATTCCATTTTGTTACGAGTCCTAATGAATGAAAACAGGATTGATATAATTTCGTTTTAACTCGTGATAAGAACTAACAACTCATAGTGATGATCAACTATTCAAATGGAAGCCAGTTTCAATGCAGTCCTTGGGCTTGCTCTATGGAGCCGAGTTCAAATGAGAGAGAAAACAGATATATTCCCATGTCTGGAGCGTCGTCGAGTTCGCGTGGTATTTTCTTTACACAAGTTCTGTTTAGCAATGTAAAGATTGACACTTTGAATTTATGCGGTGGTCAACATGCTGACTTGATTATCATTATGGTCTATAGCATCAGGGCCAGAAATTACTTTCTATTCTAGTTACTGCAACAAAGAGAGTAGCTACTGCATCTCATTAGGTAAGGTAACTTGGAAGGTACAAACCACCGTTGACAGGTATGCATGTATGAACTGGCTCGTGCAGGTGTGACAACACTGAAGGAACTAATTCATGATAACAATTACAACTTTAATAAACTTAACAAGATAAAAGTAAAGTAAATGATAATTGAATTAATATGTCGACAATAGGAACATAAAGCAGAGTGAAAGCAAGAGCGAGATGAAAGATGATGCTTGTGGCTTTATGGCACTAAACTCTCCACTATGCATGAACAAGGTAGACAGCGCATGCAGGACGAAGCTGTTACCACATCTGCATTCGTGTAAAGTAGTAAACATTTTATTGCATTAACACTGTGTTCGGGGCATTCTTCTTTCACTGCTACTCAGTATGCTTTCGGACTTGCATACTTTTCACATGAACTTGGGGAAACAAAATGTTATAACTTTCTTTTTATGTTTTGTGTTTTCCACCACTATTAACATCATATTAGTTTATTGCATTAATACGCTCGATTTTTTGGCTACGAAGAGAGTGGAAATAAGAAAAAGTCGCACGGTGTCAAATCAAGTGAATACGGAGCTTGTGGAGCAGTATTTGTTAAATTTTATGTCTAAAACTCACGAATAATAATGACACTAATATGACACTTTCTCGCCACAATTCAGGTCGTTTTCGATAAAGGAGCTTGAACAATAATGCCTCTAATTATTAAACAATGATAACTAAACACCAATTCTCTGATCTTACCGACATGTCGACGATTAGACGAAGTGGATGGTCATGATCAACCAGGAATTATTAATCTACAATGGATTCTCTTCCTCTTTAAACATTTTATACCGCTCAAATACTCTTGTTTTCGATAAACAATTGTCTTTAAAAGCTTTTTGGAATATTTCAATTTATTTTTGTTGCAGAAATTGCAATGTGGAAGATAAATTTATTGTATATTCTTTGCTCAATTAAACTCGCCATTTTGAAAAATCGACAAATCTGATATTCTTATAGCATTAAAAACAGATTTATTTTCTGACGTTAATATGAAATTAAAATTCTGAGTGTTGCCAGCTGTTTATAAAAGTCGTAAAAATATTTGATAAAAGTTTGAAAACGTTTCCTAGGATAACAGTTATTAATTAAGCGCATTTTCTTTTTATCACAGTAGTATACTTTTAATAAATTCTCTCCATTAGAAACTTTTACTAGTCCTCAGGATCTGGAAATACGAATCAATATTTGTGAACAGTCCCTTGGTTTCCAACAAGGCACTTTTGGATTAAATGACCTAATTATTATTCAAGTAGGAAGAGAGATATGCTAACCGTATGTCAGGACTAATTCGAGAGAATTTGAAATTCTAATGAAATATGAAAGTTACCTAAAAGCTTCATAATTTTAATTTCAAAATTTATGGCACTGTGACATGAAGCGACTTGCTTACGTCTTAGTTTTCGCCGTATTATTCAACACGTACCTGAATACTAACGAATTTCAAGGAACTCTGTGAAATATCTATTCGTGTAAGTTCTGCAGCAAAATTAAGCGAACTTCTTAGGCTCGTTCTTTAAACAACTTAGACACTTCCAGACTCGTTTGTTTATTAGATAATTGAGAAAAAGTTTTCTTACGTTTTCTTGCTGTTAGTATGTATTTATGATAATATATCGAGTAAGTATAAAATTAATTTATACAGTGAATTGTTTGCAAAGAAATTCCTTTTTAAATCTTGATAGGATTAGGCATATACAAAGTGATGAAGTTGAAGAGCACTGTAAGGAAAATCTCATTGGTCAATTTAACGCAAAATCTCAATGCTATGCGTTTCAGAATAAAGAAAGGAACAAAGTAAAAAAAGGCGAAAAAATTAAGACCAAACATTTGATGAAAAGGCAATTTTTTTACTTTAAATCTTTGTCTTAAATATATATAATCTAAATATTTAAAATAATTGGCAAAACCAGAGGGTCAGTACCCCAGCCCCTACCACTGGACCGATTTCGACAAATTTTATTTCATATAAAAGCTTATGGCCTCTACATATGTCATCAGTGATCGCCTTCCCCCACCAACCTCGATTTTCGAGAAAAATCTAAAAAATACTTCTCCACTGTACATTCTTTATGGGGAAATATCTTCAGGCAGACCCCCAGCCGCAACCACTGGACAGATTTCGGCAATTTTTATTTCATATGAAAGCTTATGGCCTCTAGATGTGTCATTAATGGTCGCACGTCACTCCCCACACTCCATTTTCGAGATATAGCTCAAAATAAAACTTTGGCGCAGCCCCTCAGGCCACGTTGCAATCATAGCCACAAGTTATTAATATTACAGGGGGGAACAGCTGGTCTCCGAAGGCGGCTAATGTTTTTAACAGATAAAATCGACGCATTTTTACTGTAACCATTTTCTTTATTACAGATGTTGCTTTTAGGAGGAAAATTTCATTTTGAAGTTTGTTGTCAACGTATATCAATATGTGCGCTGATGGTTAGCATTATGAAGTAATTGAAATAGTTTTTTTTAATGGTAACCTTTTAATGTGCTTTTATTTAGCTTGACTTGTTTCGTGTGTGTAAATACGGAATTTTGTATTTCATTTTTCACTCAGTTCCTGATGTGCTCGAGTTTTGAAATTTCGAATTTCAAAATTTGAGAAAATATTGGGAATTTAAGAAAATTGATTTCAAGATTCTTTAATATTTATAATAATGCATTATTGTTCAAAGATTAAAAAGAAGGAAATAATTCAAATTATAAAAAAAATTATTTTTAGAACACTAATAAAAGCGTAATTTTAAAAACTGGTGTTATTAAATTTATTTTTTCTAAATAAAATTACGATTCCTCACTTATGTAAAAAAGAATTTTTCGAGACTCTTAAGCTTATTTATAGATAAGAATAAAAGATTAAGTATTAATAAATTATATGAAATTTAACGCGCTGTAAATATTTTATACAATTACATTATTAAAACACTCAACGCAAAATACGTGCTGGAAAAATCTGATAGTAAATTCTATCTATAATTTTTCTCTACGTAATAGACATTTTTAAAACGTGGAAACACGTTTCAAATTTAAATTCAAACCAAATTAAAAGAATATGACTGTATTAATAAGAAAACTGTTAATGATTGGGTTGAAATTGTTTTACCTAGAAGTTCAAATTTCTTAATGCAAAAACCCAAACAGCACACAAAAATCACAAGAAAAAATAAAACAAAATGATAAAATCGATCTTAAAAAATGAAAATTACCAGAATTCCGTTTAAAAATACCATGAAACTGAAAAAGAACACAGAAATTCTAGGAAAACTCCTTCGAACGCGTTCTAAACAGAATTATTATGAACACACAAAGAAATTCCAAAGATGTCCAAATCCTTTGAGGGAGGAGGGGATTTATCTCTCGCTATATGTTTAGACAAATTACATTTTATTCTACGTCAGTTTTAATTTTCATGGTAATTCTTAATACCTGGGAGTAGGTCATATGTTATGCATTCTATCGCTGTGAAAATTTAAACAGAGCAGACAGCTCCATTATAAACAAATTGTGAAAATGCCGAAGTTAAATTTATGTTACAACTCGCCCTGCAAAACCTCCTTATAAAGAATCTCCTGCATTTTCGTAACAAAATATCCCTGAATAGTACGATTTTCCCAACTTCGCTTTGATCTAGGGAAAAGCCACTTTAAAATATTGAATATTTCTTTGGTATTTTCTATTCCAGCGTTTTTGCTGTAATATCGTATTTATCTTAAAATATTGTTCTACTTTATCATGAAAATTCTTGTATCTCAATGATACCATCTTTGAAAGATATTTTAAACTTTTTACTGTTCAGATATAGCTTTTCCGCATTTTTTAACGGCACTTAGGCATCTAAGAGGCTTAAAGTGTTAGATTCTCCTGTTTTTTTTTAAGTCGGATCGAGTTCGAATAAGATATTTTGTTATGTTTGTGTAGCATATATTATTACGATCAAAAAGTAAAGGGAATGGTTTATTTTTAAAATACGGAAATGCAAAAAAGAGGAAAAATATATTTGCTGTTTATTAGAAGCTTTTACGCCTTTTTCGAAATTTGAGAATAATCTGTGTTTCTTCGATTATCGTATGAAAATACGTTTATTTTTATTGAGTAAAAAATTGTGTTTTGAAAAGTTTTCAAAAGAAGGAGTGGAATTTAAACAGCGAAAATTCTTTCAGTTTTGCTCTTGCAGTGAAATTTCTGCTTCTAAAATGCTTGAAATGCTGCTGAAAGTTTTGAGAACGACGTTTCACCAAAAGCAAAAGCTTCTGTGTATAACATTTTAAAGTAGGCAAAGCTGAATATTTTTCTTATATTGTTGTGTTGTGAATCATGAATTCCTATTAAATAGTGAAATTGATTTAACAAAAAGAAATATGTTTAGCATTTAAGACTATTCTTGATCCACTTGGTATAAAATGGCGTGAATTTTGA
>BGPR01000014.1:4010191-4021612 GCA_013235015.1 Araneus ventricosus
GAATTTTGACAAGATATCTCAAACATTATCGGTTTAGAACAATATACTTTCTCACAATGTTCTTGTTCGTAAATTTTTCGTCAAAAATTGAACAAATAAGGCTCCTCAAGTTTTGTATTCACCTCATATATACACATTTTGACTTTTTTTAAAATTTCTACGCTTGAAATTACCTCTCTCTGTCATCCTTTTTTAATATGATAATGGAATTATAACAAGCAAAACTCGCCCGAAGATCTAAAAAGGTTTACGTAAATTACTAAGAAACGAGTTTCGATTATAGGAATGACCATTTCTCTTATATGTTCATTGCAATACGAGAGACTGCTTTGCAGATGATTTAATTAATATTAACCATTATATTGAAATTCTTTTTTGTGTGTACTAGCTGCCTTCGTTGACTATCTTGATTGCCAAAAATAAAATTTCAATTGAACCTCTTATGCATACTTTTATAGTCATGGCTCCCTTAACAAAGTAGTTTTAAACTTCAAATTGCTATAGACATTTCACCCGCGTTCTTTTCGTAGCCTTGCATTTGTTCTGTTCCTTGCCTACATTAACAGAAAATACGCATTTGATTTCAACATTAAATTGGCGCGGCACATTTTACATCCAGCAGCATGCTAATTGGCTTAAAACACGCTGATAAAAAGAATTAAGACATAGCAATGATAATCTTTCAATTTACCGGATTATTTCATTATATACTTTCTATCTTGAGGACTTCCTTTACAGATTTCACAGAAAAATTGACCAAATAAAAGAAGAAAGTAAAATCCAGTAAGATATTTTCTAAGCTTTCAACAATGGAAGAGAAACACGCAATTAAATATTTGTTTAAACAATAAAAACGGTTTGAAATGCATTGCAACAATGAAAAGAATTTTTGTAAATTATGCAAAAAAATATTTTTTTAAATTCATTAAAATTAGAGAAAAGTCGTATGACAATTTTATTAATATCATTCAAAAGTTATTTTTTAAAATTTTCAGATGGTGTAAAAATAATTTTTGTGCTGTAATATTTTCGGAAAGAAAGACTCAAAAATTTAGCTTAATTTATAATTAATTAAAATTTTAAAAAATGGCATTCCGAGGTGCACATTTCCACCCTTCAAAGTATGTTTTTGCCAAATCTCGTAGGTCCAGCGGTTTGCCCTGTAGAGGATTAACACACAGAGATTCTCCTTTATTATTAGTAGAGATTTCTCAATACTTATCGATCACAACACATTGGCTTGGCTTCATCATATAGAATCGAATCAAGTGAAGTTTGAATCTGAGACAGAAAAACAGTAAACTTTATAATATCCAGCCTTCAATCAAAGGTTTTGGTTAGGTTTAGGCTTAGTTATATTAACGTCCCGTTTTGAAGCAACACGAGGGCTATTTTGGGACGGACCTCGTAATTTTGAACCGCGGTCAGATGACAAGGACGACACCTGAGCTGGCCGTTTCCTCTCCAAACTTCCACGCCACACTAACGGGAGAACGTTTGGCTACTACGTATGATTTAGCGTGCAACAGGCCCCATACACGGCGGATCTTCAGTGGAAGCAGGTTTCGAACCTGGAACCCTCCAGCCCAAAGTCGAGATCTTACCACTAGGCCACCACGGCCTCGAATGTTTTGGAAACCTCACTACTAGGAAACACGATGCCATTTTGACAAGACGAAGAGTAGGACACACGTTTTGAACTCACCACCACCTTTTATGCTCTGATCCAGCTCCTATATGTAACATCTGCAACTGCATTTTAAGCGTTAAGCATATTTTATGTACATGCAAAAACTTTTATACCCAAAGACAAGCCCACTTTGGTGCGTATATCGTTGATTTAATTGACATCCTTGGGGCCATTCCTAATTTCGATGTTTTTTAAGTGAAGTTCAACTTTATAAAATAATTTAGTTTTAACAGTTATATTGTTTTAAGACTTTTATGTGATCTGAAAATAACGAACGTTTGGCGTAGTATGGACAAATTGTGCCATTAAACCAAATCAAACCAAGTGAAGTTTATAACAGTAACTGGGCATGCCATCTAACATCATGTTGACTTAGTCGGGTCAGTGTTATCACATGCTTCTCCCACCTATAGATTTCGAACTCAAATTGAAGCGGATCACTTTCCACTCGTCATGAGGCCATGAATCGACTCTATTACGCCTCCTACTTGACCAAGAAGACCTCTTGATACCTCGCAGTATAATTCTACAAGCATTCCGTACGAGATCTCTCCAAAAAAGACACTGGACTTTTAAATTAAAGTGTTAACGCGATCACTAACCAAACCCTCTGTAGAGGCGTTCTTTAGAGTTAACCTTAAGCATGCATCTTCATTATTGGGGGAACGGTACAGGGGTATTGTGCAGCCAGAACGGTGTTCTGGAACTGCTTTTTTTCCGAGAAATAATTGCATTATTGTAAGTAATTGGATGTATCTTAAATAAAAATTTTAAGATACATCCTTAAAACAGAGCTATCTGTGTCTAATCCTTACCCTCGAAAATATGACGGATATTTCAAATTAGTAAAAATAACAAGCCTCGAGTGTTGGCGGTAAGGAGCTAAAAGCATTAAGGTTGCACACATTTGAAAGCATTTTTATGTTTTGATTCTGCGAGCACATGATAATTTCTATATTGCCTTCTGTATCAAAAATAATATGTTTATTGGATGTCTTCCACAGCACAAACATGCAAAACAAACACATACATTTACTTCACAAACGTTACATCACTGACTTCATCGAATTCCATGTTCAATCATCATTATTCTTTTCCGTTGCTAGGCAGCGTTAACAAAAGACAAATATATCGTTGCCACACTATTTTTATAACCTGTAGAAAAGAATTAATGCCAAACGATTTTTTTAATTAATTTTTTTTCAGCCAAACGATATTTTAAAATTAATTTCGTTTATGACCAAACGATTTTTGATCTAATTAATTTCTTTTCTTTAAATATTTTAATAATTCTACAAATATATTTTTTATTTGTTACGAATATTACACCACCTTCATTATATTCGTGCTTTGAACTACAGTACGCATTATGTTACTGGTTGATCAAAAATAAAATAATAACCCTAAAATATGCATTGTTTCAGTGTGGACGTTTTATAGTTTCACAATTTCAGTACCTAGATAAAATAATTGCACATTTCTAATATAAAAAATTATTTTATGGTCAAGTTTTCACCTACTTACCCTCCCCATCACCCTCCGTTTTGCCCCTCTCTAACAAT
The DNA here is from genome assembly GCA_013235015.1 of Araneus ventricosus. Taxonomy (NCBI): domain Eukaryota; kingdom Metazoa; phylum Arthropoda; class Arachnida; order Araneae; family Araneidae; genus Araneus; species Araneus ventricosus. Next base: position 4,013,444 of record BGPR01000014.1, read on the forward strand.
ATTGCCCAGGCCAAAGCGTTCCGGCACTGCTTACTTTACGACTACATCACTGGAACGCTACATCATTTTGTCACTTTTTCACCAATGGTAGAGAAAACCAGTATAAGTGTGGCGATTATTTACATTTTGAAATAGGAAGAGCAATGAGGGAAATTTCGCTTGAAATTGGCAAACGTCATTTAAAACTTGATTATATAATAAAATTTGCTTATGATTTGATGAACATGATATGACATCAGACAAACATAAAAAAATTCTCTGTCCAATATTATTAATTTTCTTACATAACCGAAATCATAAGTTAAACATTATGCAGTTACTTATTGAAGAAAATCCATGTCATTGATTTAAATAGGTTATGAATTGCAGAGAATGTTTTTCTAAAATGATGAATTGTGATTTATAGTAAGTGAATTTTGTATTCTAGTGGCTTCGATACTTAACTTATTCCAATCTCAAGTGATTTAAACTTGTGGCAGAAAAATAAAAATTACTACAGAATAACGCAAAATCAATTTAACTCTTAAAAGATTATAATATGGAATAATTTTGTATCTTCCACAGATTTTAATTTCCAGTCCTTAAATTAATGTATAGGCACAGAAAATCGAGGTAAAAAATTGGTGTCCAAAGTTAACCACAAAGTAGCGTTTACCAAGTATTTGTAACTGTCATTGTGCTAGAATGTATTTGTATATTTATATATCTCTTCATGTTAATTTCTTTTACTTCTTATAATGGTTTTCACTACATATTTTATTTCATCAAGTCGGCATCAATTATTCTATATCGTCATCATTTCATCATCATCATCACTAAATATTTCATGTCATTTCAGTGTGTTGTAATCTTAACTGGCAACAAATTTCATATTCATTTATTTTGTTTTATTATTGTTATTGGAAACAGAGTTGTTTTCAATTTTACTAATACTTGACCTCACAAATCTGCAGGCTTATGTTTATTGACCAAACTTTTATGTAACTACCGATATAAAGTCGTGTTTTAGCATTAAGGCTCGTCTTTTCGTCCGAGTCTATTTGATTGCCCAGGTTACCATGTTAAACGCTTCAGAACTGACAGTTACGAAGCTCGAAGTGCGTTCTAACTACGCATCGTCAGAATGCTGTTTCGAAGAAAAGTCATCTTTACTGCTTCAAGTTTCTATTTGACATTATATACATTTATTATTCATGGTAATGTGGATCAATTAAGTGCAAAGACCCGGACTAAAAGACGAACCTTAAGCTAAAACATGACTTTATTTCGGCAGTTAAATAAAATTTTGGTCAACAAACATAAGCCTGCAGCTTTGTGCGGCTAAAGCATTAGTAAAATCGAAAACAACCCTGCTGGAATCAATTTTTCTCCAGTTAAGATTAGAACATACTTAAATGATAAAATAAAATATACAGTGAAATTCATTATAAGAAATAAAAGAAATTAACAATAAGGAATATATAAATATGTAAAATACATTCAAACACATGATGTCGTATCCAATTTATATCTTAAAACATATTGATATTCGTTAATCTATGTTTTGGTTGTAATCATATATACTAACAATATTCAAATACTTTTAGTATTAAAAATATTTTCACCCTTTTTATTAGAAAATTTCTGTAATTTTCATAAAACGCTCCTATTAATATTAAAAGAGCATAGTTAAAAGCTAGCTATGAATCACATTCTACTTTTAGAACATGTGTCTTCATATTAATTTTATAGTCGTGTGACTCTAAGCAATCAAAGCAAGATAAGAAAATTTAAAGAATTCCAGCAGCTTATCCGAGATCATTTTATTCTTTATATGTTTTCTAAATAGGTCACTAGTTAAAGTTATTCATGCTGAATTTGGCTTTAATCCAGAATTCTGTCTTTTTTCATGTAGTTTAAATTCTTTCCGGGACGAAATAACAATTTAACCTCACTTTGCCTTCTACCATGTAGATTATTATAAGATAAACGGAACGGAATACCAGTGCCATCTGTTGGTGAAAATTGGCGAAATCGATGCACATCGGTGGTTAAAGAAAAACATTTCCACTCAATTTTAACTTAGAGGAAAGGCTGCATCATATTGAAGAGGCAACTGTTTTGATAAAATAGTGCTTAATGGGAATGTAGTTACTCTGCTTTATAATTAACAACCTTCTATAAATGAGAGCCATTAATTTTTATACAAGCTGATAAAATGTGGATATAATTATAAATAAACCCAGTTAATAGTTGTTTCTAATAGAATTTGATACATTGTTGTAATTATGTTTAACAAGGAAATAGTGATTGCAAAATAGTGAATGCCAGAATGAAGAGAATAATAAGTTACAAAATCTATTTGTCTGAACTTATTGTAGTCATTTTTGTTTTCACTAAATTCCAAGCCAATTCAAATATTTGGCAATTCACAATAACAATCCAACATTAATTTATCTGCTGTGCTTATTAATAAATTCTGTTATTAATTCTATTCATTTAAATAAATTTTAATTAAAATTTATTTTTTAACACTTCATATGAACAGAAACAATGTTGTAGTTTTTATATTACTTGTTCTCAGTTCAGGCTTATAATATTACTAATATATATAATCTGTCTTTCACCTTATCTTACCTGATTTGTCTCTCATTGATCCGGTATTGTTATAGAACCATTGTTATAGAACCTAAATTTCAGTAATTTTGAATTTAAAAGAGTCATTGTCGTTCTAATTTCAAATTTAATAGCTCTAAAATAGTGAAATAAAATTTTATATCGATTGATATAAAACTTATCTCGCTATGATCAATAGTTCCTGAGAAATTTTAAATTATATTAATCATATATTTCAAAATTTCCGTTTTTAATAGAAAGTAGTAAATTACGTCAGTGGTACATTATACACGTGATATAGTTTGGACGCCACGACGCATCTGATTATTTATTGCAATCGTGATAATATAATTTGATAATATTTTTTCGCAACGTTTTACAAGCAGAGAAGTGCTTTGTTTTGATTAGAATTTCGAAAAAGAATTCCTTTGAAATTTTAACTTTTACGTTTGACAAGCTGAGAATTTTCCGGTTATTTAATTATTATGTACATCAAGGATCCGAAAGTATATTATAATAATGTAAATTTATAATATCCAATATATATATATATATAATATATATCCAATTGTACATATATATAATAATACACATACAACTATATATATATACATAATGTATCCAATTATAATATATTAATATATATTCAGTAAAATCAGCGTTAATGTATAAAAATACGTATTAATATTGATTGTATAATAATTTCGTTATTACGAAAATTATATGACATTTCCACAATTAACAATTATACATATATTTGTTTTCAATCAATGTTAAACATCTCTCTCGCATATGTATCTATATAAACACGTCACATTTGGCGGGAAATCTCTCGAATGAAGAGGCAATTTGCACCCGTCATACCATGACGGATGATTTTCTAGTTTTTTGATAAAGACAATTTCTCATTGTTTTCCTCGTGAGTCACCAGGTCCTTCAAAATATGACGGCATGGTTTCGGCTCCGGTAGCAGAGGGTTCCAGGTTCGAAAACCGATCGTTCAAGGATTCGCGTATGTGGGTTTGACACACGCCAAATATTATCGCGCTCTCATCTTGGAAAATGGTAAAAAACTAGATGAGTAAATTTTCAGTATACAGGGTGTCCACACTTATCGTGGTCCAATAGCTAATTTCCAAACCGTTAGAGAGGGGCATATAGTTCCAATTGGAAAAATGTTTAAATGAAGGGAAGAATTATGATATATTCTTTTTGAGGCAATAAATATATTCGTGAAAAAGTTACGAAATCTAACTTTTTATACAGTCCCCCGGTCCTATCAATCATATTTAGTAAAATGTTTTTGACACTTTAGCATTTTAAACAAATAAAGTTCCACTCTTTTGCGACTAAAACTGACCGAGTTATGGAGCTTTGAACATCGCTGTCTTAAACCACTTTACACCATTTCAATAGCCGTCTTGCAGACGATTTACCACTCAATGCGCAGCAGTTGTTCGACGAGGCCGCTGATTGTTAAAAATCATGAAATTCAAAGCTCCATAACTCGCTCGGTTTTAGTCGCAGAAGAGTGAGACTTTTTTGTTAAAAATGCTAGAGTGTCAAGAATATTTTACTAAATATGACTGATAGGACCGGGGAACCGTATAAAAAGTTAGAATTCGTAATTTTTTCACGAATATATTTAGTGACTCAGACAACATAAAATATAATTCTTCCCTTTATTTAAAGCATTTTTCCAATTGGAACTATATGTCCATCTCTGATGGTTTAGAAATTAGCTATTGGATCACGATAAGTGTGGACACCCTATATAATCTTCACGCCCTAAATTGTAGAAACGTGTCTGATTAAGAGCTAACTCAGTCAACGGGCAGACTATCTTAAGCTAATCTGTTTCCGCAACGTCGCTTCCAACAAAGGCTCCTGACTTAAAATCCAACGATTGCTACACCATCTTAATGATTTTCAAGAGCTTTTTCGTTTAAATCCATGATCATCTTTCACTTCAAGCCTTTTCCATTCCTGCAAGCCGACATGGGGAATTTTTTGCGCCCTCTTTGTCGAAGTAACAGCGCACCTGAACTATTCTCCACTCCCACACAGAAGAACTTCCCTTTATGGAGAAAAGAACAATCAACAGAACAGACACACATGCGCTTTAACACTCGCATTTTAATTTGTTTTTTGGACTTCTTTGATTAGTTTTTTTCATTCTTGTTTGCTGATGTTGTACATTTCATACTCATTTTTCTTTCCTTTTTACAGTTTTTGTTTTGTATATGGTTTTATATGAAACTCCCCTTAGTTTCTTGTATATTATCCAGATTTTTATATTTGTATTTTTGTAACCCTTTCCATCCCTCTGCCTCCGCCATTATTTGCTAGACAGTTAAGGGGCGTCTTCCGATGTCTCTTCCACTTCATGTCCGCCACACTGTTTAAATAACCAAAAGGTTATACTCTCGGGGGAATGAAGTGGTGTTCTGTTCTGTTTGTCCAAGTGTAAGTGAACATGAAAAATCATATTACAAATAAGATGAATGAAATTTGGTGTGCTGTTTTCACACCCAAATTGTCGATGCGTATTAAGTTTTGGATCGAGTCTATCAATGGGAGTATGCCCAAAATGTACTCGCGATTCTCTTGACTATACTCTGAAGATAAACAAAAAAGTGCCGTATATGTAAGCATAAGAGAAAGATGAGTGAGAACATCTTCATTGGATCCGTAATTCCGTGTATTAAATTTTGGATCGAATCGATCAACGGGAGTATGCCCAAAATGTACTCGCGATTCTCTTGACTATACTCTGAAGATACACACAAAACGTGACGCATGTGTAAGCAAAAGAGAAAAACGAGTGAGAACATCTTCATTGGTTCCGTAAGCATCCAAATGCGTTTGTGAGTTTGTATTTTTAACACCTCTTCCTACTGTAACCCGTCAGATAACCGGTTTTTAAATAAAAACTTGAAAATACTGACCTTAGTACGGAAATATTCAACAAAGTAAATTTAAGGTAATAATTCAAAAAAAAATATAATTTTGTGGTATCTCTATAAAGTTATCGTCTTCACAGACAGACAAAAATCTCCACGTGTGTTTATGCTGATGTTGATGAAGACAAGACAGATTTGTACCGCGAATGAAAAAAATTTTATATTGAACTCACCACGCAACAGCTTATGCAGAAGTGTGCATAAAATTGATACGATATGTGAAGCTTGCATGTGCAATCCGATTACCTTAAAAGGCGAAAAATGTTGCTCCCGGTCAAATGACCTGTCATGGTAAATAACGGGAGGTTAAACGTGTTTATCGGAATTAACCAAGAAAAATAAAAATGATTAATGATTAATTAATTGTATATTGTAATAGAAAAAGTCATGAAGTCAAGTGCGTGCAGAAGCGATATCATTTTATGCGAATTTTCTAATAAAAAGTTTACAACCGGTCATGGTACGTTTAGTTTTAACGCATTTCCCGATAAAGTGATTTTCAAAACATACATTTCGAACAAATTTAATTCAATATGAATAGATTTCAAAAGATAGTAGTATACAGCCAAAAAGTGTTTTGGGCTCAATGAGATTTCAGGGTCACAGACATATCAAAATCTCGCTGTCGATTTTTTTTACGATAACATACTTCCTGTTTGTATTCGAGAAAGAAAAAAGTTCACATTTACAAACACCGTTGACAGAGGCGTAGCGATCCGGGGGCCAGTTTTATTGGGCGTCATGAAGTCGGAATTTTACTGCGTTTATGCCATTTTTAAAGCAAACTATAATGAAGAGGCTTAGAAATAATAGCGTGCTCCTGGCTGCGTTTACACCTGTTAAGCCACTAACGAGGACTGGGGGGGGGGCGAATGGAATAAAAAAACATAAGAAAGGAGCAGTTCGGGTCCGCGTAGATTTTTAAGCTACCACAGACCCTTGCTACATGCGATAAACTTGTGCTTTATCTATTCTGTAACATTATACTAATCTGTATAAATATTGTATTAAAGTAATTGATAATTAATTACATAGTAATACGAAATACTTGTTTTATGATTTTTATCCCGACGTTTTCACGAAAAATATACGGCGCGTCCTCGAACTGCGCTTTTCTTATGTTATTTTTAGAGTAGCTTTTGATGGCGCCATCTGCTGACAGTATATAGAACTACATTTTGCGTATGAGCAGTAAAACATTATTTACTACAAATGCTCATATTTCCCGTAATATTCAAATTTTAATACAATATTTCTTTTACATATTGTCAAGTATTCTGCAAATTTCGTACAATTCGAAAGAAAACTCTGCATGTTATATCAAAAAACATTCGGAATTTGAAATTTTCAATTTAATACCGGTTTTTACTTATATTTTGATAAATATTTTTATTATCTCAATTTGGATCCTATTAATACTCTGCAAGCTCTTTAAAATGACACCAGAATGAACCTCCTAGCTAAACGCGTCTCCACGCTACACTTATTTATAACCTTACATAAAGCCAATTCATAACAATCACGCGCATGCACCTACACTGGTACGATGACGTCACAGGCAAAAAAAAATACTATGCGACAAACTTTTACGGATATGATCTATCCGTTGTGGGGTCAACCATTCTTTTCGCATTATTAGTCTGGTAGTTATTAGCGATTCAAATCTGACGGTATTTTGTGACACAAGAAAATTCGACCGACTATCATTGCAACTAGCGAAAAGACGTTTTCACGTAAAAAAAATTATTTTCGGGCACCACTTATCCTCGATACACCGCTGGCCATGTTGGAAAAACATTAATGCGCTTACGTAACTTATTAAAGTCGAATGCTATGAGGGGCGAAAAAGTACATATGCCCCAGGCGCCGTTTACACAAGCTAAGTCACTAAGGAAGAAAGGGGAGGGGCGAAAAAAGCCATATTATGACCCAGGCGCCACTTACCCTCGCTACGCCACTGACCGTTGATGAAATAATATCTTAATTAACAATGAAACACATTCGATGCAAACCATTCCTTTTCGAATCTTCTGACAATGCGATTCCCACGAACCGATTTTCCCGAATCATTCTCTCTGATTCGACGCCGTGACCGATTATGGTGGATGAATACTCAATCACGCTGTCTCACTTGACCCGAGTAACTATGACAAACAGCTCCATGTGTACTCGGGAACTGGCGATAATGCTGAGCCGAGTACCGACTATTGATACTCTGTCTGTATGTCGTGTTGTGGATCATGGCCCATTGAAGGCCTGCCGTTTGTATGCAAATGAAGCAAGCAGGGATGCCCAGTGACGCTGAACGAGTGGTCAGGGCGTCTATGGGGAGAGTATTCATGATATGATATATGGTAATACGATAGACATCATCGAGTACACAACAGGCTGTTGTGAACTCAACGGTGTTCATCAATATTGATTGCTTAACACGAAAATCTTGTAACCCTCTTGCCTGTGACAACGTAGAAATCGCGTATCAGTTGTTCCATTCTATATGGTGGTGACGCTATTCTGGCGTTTCAAACAAATAGCAATTTGAATTGGTATAAAAGTATTTCATTTTATTTTCTGACTTTACAATTGAAGATAACTTGCAATGTTATACAAC
>BGPR01000014.1:4033126-4043820 GCA_013235015.1 Araneus ventricosus
CCTAATATTTCCACTAATATCGTTCCCTCTTCTCCCTTAACGTAACATATATTGGCCATCACAATTACGAATCACCCCATTTAACTGCAACAGATGAAAATTTTAGATTAGTGTTCCATGCAATAAAAATGGAATAATACTTGGGATTAGTGCACATACTTTTCTTTTGCTAAAATCTGCACTGATCAGGAAGCCTAATATTTCCACTAATATCGTTCCCTCTTCTCCCCTTACGTAACATATAATGGCCATCATAATTACGAATCACCCCATTTAACTGCAACAGATGAAAATTTTATATTCGTGTTTCATGTACTTAAAACGGAAAAATATTTGGCATTAGAGCACTTCGCTTTTCTTTCTTTAGCTAATATTTCCACTAACTGGAAAGGCCTCTATTTCCACTAATCATGAACGCAATTTTCACTCCTAACGCAACATATTCAAAGAATAAATTTAGAAGCTTCAATAGACCTCCAGTTAATTCACTATTATCTCATTTATAACTAAACTATGAGTATTTTCATGATTAGTGGGATTATTAACGAAAGAAAGAAGGCTAAGTGTTCTAATTACAAGTATTTCACCATTTAAATCCCATTAAACACCAGTCTGAAATTTTTACTGTTGCAGTTAAGTTTGGTGATTGCTGTATTCATCACTATAAAGGTCTATTCTTGGTCATTCTACAGCCATGACCACCAATATTCTTTATAGTTGTAGGTTATTTTTTCACTAGTTTAGTAAGATGGTCTACATATATTCTTTCAGTATTCATTCCAGCACCAAAATTTCTGGCTCATTGCGTCTTTATCTATCTTGGTTATAAATTTCGGAATCTGAATCCAGGTATATCTTCCATGATCCGACAATCCGAGCCCTGCGCATTTCGAAGTCATTTCTCCAGACTATCTTACTTTTCTAACAGTAGAAAGACCTTCGCTGGAAAGCAACATTTACAGAATTGATACGCGTTCCGGTACGCACACCGAAGGAAAGGACACCTGTGTGTGTGACCAAAGCTTCAGAAAATACTCAAATAGACAGAGTGTATTTGAGTAGCCAAGATATACGTTTGAGAAGTCGCCGATTTTTATTCAACAGATTTCGAGAATTTTCATCACATCTTTAGAGGGGTGATATACAGTGTGTATGCCTATATCTTTACACAGCGAAATTACGCTCAAAAGATGAAAGTAAAAATTGTGGAAGTAATGTCTATCTAAAGTAGAGAATCTATGAGTAATCATCTGAACGCCTGTTAAAATTGTGGAAGTAATGTCTACCGATAGTAGTGAATCTATGAGTAATCATCTGAACGCCTCTGATGGCGAATACTGGAAGTTAGAGATTTTATATATAAAACTATAACAGATAACGGAAACATTCACTTGTCAAAGTGTACAGTACCAACGATTTAGAATAAAATGACAGTTTACATACACCAGAAACTTAATATGATGCCCTCAAATTTCTGTCAACGATCGTCAATTCAAGCGTACATTAAAGTAATTACTGACATCAAATCTTCTGCAAATTATCCTCTCGTACAAATTTCTTTCTGAAATCTTACTTTTCTCAATTAGTTTGAAACAATCTACTTCAAGATTACTGAAGAACTAAGAATTGAGTCACAAATTTATGAATATTATTGGAAACAATCTATATAAATATTTTCCCTTGTGCGCTCCAAAAAACGCGTTATTTAGCTATAGGATTTGGCAACATCTATAACAATTGATGGATCACGTGATTTCACTTTCCAAAAATAAACAAAAAGAGCAATTTAGTTTGAGTCGACTTTTCAATGAGTTCACAATGAATCTCAACCTTGCTCTTAAATATTATCGAAACTAAGAAGGAAGATGAATTCAACGTACAATTGAAGAAAGTTTTGAAAGGCGTTTAGGAAGAACAAGAAATAATTTGTTTTAACACATGCTCAGCATGCTGGTCAGACTTAAAAATACGGTGCGGTCACCTAAATGGAATTTCTTTTAGGCAATTGTTCCCCAAATTTGGTAATCTTGAAACTTCTCTCTGTGAACTTTTCAACAGTTGGCGCAATCATGGCGAGCTTGGCAAAGAAACCGCACCGCATCCTTAAGTCTTAACGATTTCCACTTTAATAATTTCCTTTCTTAGTTTCATTTGAACGCTCAATTCGTCTTCTAACTACTTACGAAATCGAGAAAAAGGTCTTCTTCAAAGCGAATAAATTTATCTGAGCTGATTTAAGTTCAAGTTTCAGAAACAAATCTATTAAGCTAAAATATTTTTTGCTAGTATCCACAGTGTCCTCATTGTAGCGAGCGAAGCGAGCAGGATTTTTATTCCAAACCTAAAGGATTGCTACGCAATCCTTCTAGGGGTTGACAAGCATGAGCTCAAGGGAAGGACCTCCTTTGTATAAATATAAATAAAATCAATCATTCAGGATCATCTGCAAAAGTATATCATAAGAGATTCCACGAAATTTATCTCTTATTCATACAATTATCAGAAATGTCATCAGCTTTTTATAAGAAATACTTAAAAACTAAAAAAAAAATCCTTGCTGTCCATTCATTAAAAATCAAGATATTACATTTTTTACTAACTCGGTATTTTTTAAAAAAAATTTAAGCATCCTGCGCGTTATCGGTGCCGACGACTGCAAGAAGTTTCGCATCATCTCCCCTTTTTGCCCTCTCGCCGATTAATTACAGACGCCTCTTCGAACGGAAGTAATTATTCGAACGACCCTCTTCGATTCGTTCTCGAATGACATCCAATCGGATCGGAAAAGAAAGGCGATTGGGTTAAAAAGAAAGAAAGAAAGAAAATAAAATTCCGGCGTGTGTGTAAAAATATCCGTAAAACGGGAATCGGTGGGAGGTGGGGGGGGGGTAGAACGCAAGAGCAAAGTGAAAGTGGAAACGCGTAATAAAATTCTCCACCCTGCTGATGACAAACAATAAAAACCTTTCGTAGAGATTATTGCTTCGGCGGAAAAGCGATCATGTGACATCATCCGGCCTTCTGATTGGCTGCAATGTAGATTGCTCTCTTTGTTATAGAGGAGTTTCTTCGCCTTAACCGAGATTTTTAGAGGAGGGAAAATAAAACGCGAAGGTTAATTTATTTTTAGGTAATTCTCCTTCGCCGAGAGAAAGTTGGTGCCGCTGGACCGCGGGGCCTTGCTTTATTTTTAACAATGAATTTTAAAGTAAGTGTTCGTGTTTATCGTGCGAGCAGGCTCCTGCGTTGAGGGGGTTTTGTAAACACAAGTCCTTTCTTTTATTCCTGGGAGACTCGTAAAAAAACGATAATTTATGTATTATTTTTTGCCCCGCCGTCGCTGGGAAGGCCGGTTAATGAATCATTAAGGGGTCGTGAAATTTTACGGCCGCTGTTTCATGGCGCGGTGACATTGGGATGTGTAAATTAGGGGTGACCTCCTGGCTGTCAATGCCCTCCTCCACTTTTTGCTTGCTTTGGGTAAAACTACCTATACACACCCACACAATGAATCATTGCCACTGAACTTCTAATCCTTTCGTAAAATAAACAAATCAGTGAGTTCGGCAGCCAGTAAATTGCTTTTAAAAATAGATTTCTTCCCCTTGTAAATCTATAAGAAAATGAGGGGGGAGGTAGGGAGGACTCGACCACCTCGGGCCCATCCATTGAATCCCATATGCAATCAACTATACAGTAATTGTAAAGATTACAGAAACAGGGGGTATTTTCAATTACGGAGGACCGACTACCCGGAACAACGGCTAAATTGATAAAAGTATATAATAAATGGAAAGAAATGATGTTAACCACTACAACTTCAGTGCTATTCATAGATGTATTTAGAATCAGCATTAATGCTTATTATTTAATCAAAGATTAGCTCAATTCGTAGTCGAAATGCTTCAATACTTAAAGCTGAAACATAAAACGAATCACTGAACTAAAACTAGTCAAATGTGAGCAAATGATCATCACTTTCATTGTGCTGCCATCTATGGATGAGGAATGTAATCATTTTTTCCAATTAGTTAATTTAAATTTACAATCTTAAAAAGGAATGGAATTCCGTGCTTGCAAAAATACCGAATTCTGAAAAGAATGGTACTAAATACATGTATGCATAATTTTAAATAAGGCCGGTTTCATAAGTTTCGTGAAAATTAACAAATTTCGAATGATCTTTTTTCACTTTCTGGTCTACGAAATATAGAAACAAAGTATTGAAGTCGTCAAGAAATTCGACATTGAAATTTCGATGAATCTTCACATTTTAGACCTCCCTAAATACGAAAATATAATTTTTGGAATCATGTCCGTCTGTGAACGAACTCAAAAACGGAAAGAGATTAACACCTGAAATTTGGTCTTTACACCAAAATTGTAAATATGCATCAAAAGCCTCTCGGTTTCTCCGTTCGTGTACATGTAATAATAATAAAACGCAATGAGCTAGATTAATGACGTTTGGTATATAGTCTTCACACCCAAAATTTTGAACTTTGTTAAATTTGAACCTAATGGGTCACAGGGAAGTAGTCCAAAATATATATACAGGGTGGTCAAAAATTATAGGATCTATTTCAAAAACTAATTTTTAAAAAACCTACAATGTAGTGTGGTTGTAGCTTGTGTTAAATCTTGTATTGAAGCCAACTCTTGCATCATACAAATACTCGCTGTTATTTACCACAACTATTATATATCCAACTAGCTTGTGCAGGACACCGAATGACTAACGCATATTATAAACAAAATAAACTTTAATAAAACGTAACAAAAGATTTGGAATAAAGTTAAAGTAAATAATCAAAGTTAAGCTGTCGACATTGCACAGACGAGTCAAAAAGAGTTCCAAAAGATGACGCACAAAAGCTTTTTATATTACTCCTCTTTTCACGCAGGCGGGCGATGAAAAGCGCACGCAGAAATGAAGCGCTGTTGCTACAGTTGCAACTTCGTTTTTTTTAAAATGAGAAAATAGATCAACAAGTTTTTTTTTTTCAGATAGGTAACGCGCTGTTACGGCGCACTAAATCTTCTGCAGCGGGAGGTTCCAAACGCAAGTATCAAAATGACTACCGTGCAGCAGAAGGCACGTCTCTGGTTCCACGAAAGCAGCTCAAAATTGTCGGTTTCTTAGTAAGAACCCAATTAAGCGTTGATAAAAGCAATTAAGGGGTGAAAGTCTCCTTCACCCGTTCAACAACTTCGTCTGAGACCGATGGTCGTCCAGCACATTTCTTGTTCCCTTAAAATCGCTCACACCAACACTTGATGGAGTTATTACTTGGAGACTGACGATTTCGATACTCTAACCGAAAGCAACTTTGAACTACTACAATTGATTTGCTTTCGTGGAAGCAGAGTTGTACCTTCTGCTGCACAAATTAATTTGATTTGTTAATTTATTTGATCAATAATTAATTATCAAATAAAGACAAGTCGAGGCGGTTTGAGATAGGAAATTGAAACAACTAAGTTTTTGTTTCATCGAAACATTTGGCGAGAACTTACGCCAACCTACTTTTCAGCGTTAGGTGTTGGTGCATTACTATTTTAAAAAATTAATAATTAATTATCTATTAATTTGATTCTTAAAAACTACATTATGTGGTCAAACTGTTTATTAACACATTTTGTCCTTAACTGAACTGTGATTTATTGAACATTACTATGAGATAGCACCTCAAATCGGATGTGGTAAAATATAAGGGTGGCTCAAATGAAAATGGAACGGTAGTTATATTTTGGTGAATTTGTGCGTGAGTGTGTTGAAAACTGTGGACAGAGATAGAGTGGGAGGTAAGAAAGACAACCCGTATTGTGGGATTTACTTGCCCTCGGCAACTGCATGGACCCACGTGATAAGCGCTGATGGTCGGCCAACAATCGGTTGTCATTTCATCTGCGTCATGTTTATGACTAAAGAAGAGCAACGTGGTGTTAATCGTCTTTAGTGGCAGAATGTGTTGGAGTCTCCCTGGACCGTTTGTTAGCAGCATTTAAGGCCAAGCGGTCTGGCCTGTTATCTCCTGGAGTGGTTTTGCTCCATGACAATGGGCGGCCACATACGGCCACTCGCATACTGAAGAAGTTGACGAAGTTTGGCTGGACAGTGTTGGAACACCAGCCATATAGCCCCATCTTTCACCATATGAATTTCACATCTTTGTCCCCTGAAAAAGGCGCTGAAAGGTCGCCATTTTGCTCGAGTAGTCATGGGCACTAATCTGTTTTCAATGTCAACCAAACAAGATCTACAAACAGGGTATCCATCGCTTGGTGAACTAGTGAGACAACTGCTTGCTTAATTTTGGTGATTATGCTTAAAAATAAACTCTGCCACTTCATTCTGTGTCTCCGGTTCCATTTTCATTTGATAGGCCCTTGTAGCTTCTCATGGACATTTAGAAATTGACGAATTTGCTAGTAAGTATAATTTCAGTGGTCCTGACTAAGGGTTAAGATCACAAGCAGATACTGGAGTATTTGAAAGTAGATGGCCGAATAGTCACCACTATCACCACCGTTCTATTATAAATTTATTCACCTGTAAGTACGGGGTTCCCACTTATATGCGTTACACCCCCCTTAACTTCTAAATGGTGACAGTTTAGGCCATAAAGTTGGTGGCTAGGTATAGTAAAAAGGCTATGCGCTACTCGACGAGACTACTTACAACGCCATCTATCGGCAAATTTTTGAATTAGTGGTTCTATCTCGGAAACGATACAAGATACGGGAAAAAGTCAATTACAAAATTGTAGAGCGTCTTCGATTTAGTACGAAAACACACATTGATAGCAATAATGCTAAGAACAAAACGTGTAAAATGCGCATTTGTTTGCTCGCATTTTCGGAAATTTTGACATCACATGACACAAATAAAAGGAGAAAATGTTATTTTTCGAGCATAAAATTACCCCATTATACTTTTTCTTGTGGGAAAACTCAAACAGCAGGTGTATGGACCTTTCCGTCAACATTGCAGGACGTATTACTGTTGCTTGTGTTTGCGCACCAACTATATGCTAAAACGTGTGCAAAGTGAAATTTAAACAAGGACTCAAATCTGCATTGTAGATGACGGAGAGCACTTGGAACACCGAAAATAACGGTATATTGTGATAACTGATTGTTTTTTCTCGTTTTAACCCGTTTAAAGACGTCACAGTTTTGGAAATCGAGAACAAACAAATGTGCACTTTAAACGTTCATTTCTTCGCATTAATGTGTACAAGGTATCTTTTTGTACTAAATCGAAGACGCTCTACAATTTTGTAATTGACCTTCTTCCCATATCTTTTACTGTTTTCGTTATAGGACCGCTAATTCAAAAATTTGCCGATAGATGGCGTTGTAAGTTGTCTCATCGAGTAGCGCATAGCCTTTTTACTATACCTAGACACCAACTTTATGGCCTAAGCTGCCGCCGTTTAGAAGTTGGAATGTAACGGATATAAGTGGGAACCCTGTATATCTGCGACTGCTTTCATATCCAACGAGACATAATATGCTGTTGTGTCTGGAACACAGCTTACCGTAGTAATTTCAGTGTAGATATTATAATGATCTGTCAAAGTATGGAAGCTAGCACAGGATTTCTTTGTTCTTTGAAGTTATCCTTCTCTATAGCGTCTGATGTAATGTGTATAAAATTGGTAAGTATTGATAATTATCTGGGAAAACAGCTAATGTCACTTCCTTCTCTATCGGAAAATGCGTACCAAATATGAATTTTGCAGCACTTAAGTTTTCCGGTTACAAATAAAAAAGCTTTCATAAGTCATATTTTTGTCTGTGACATTCTATAAATCGTCTCTTTAAAACATTGTAAAATTAATTTATCATTATTACATTTCACAACATAAAAAAATACCATAATAATAATCAATATTTTAAGAGAAATAATAATGATAGGTAAAATTTAACTAGCTTAGATATATATTTTTACTAAAAGAAATTATTTCCTATTGTATAAACATATATCATACTAATGGCAACAAGAACAACTTTAAGAGATAGATAAATGCCGTTGCTCTACTCCGAAATAAGAAAAGATTGTTGCTCTAAACTGAGAAATGACTTAGAACTTTAGGATGGCGCATCTGCCTTTCAAATGGCATCCGCTTTTATTCATTCTGAAACATTATTTTCCCTCTTTAAGATATTCCTTTTGGATAAAGTCTGCAGGCTTTAGGCGCATAAATAAATTCTCTATGAAATAGAGGCTCTCTTTTAACCTTAAAAACCTTCACAAACTCGCCGCTAAACCCTAAACTCTTTTATTAGACCTCAGACGTATTGATTCTTACGAATTTACTCTTCTTTTTGCAGCAGCAAGAAGACCTTCTTCGAAATCTTTTTATAAACCCACAGTTAACCTCGGAGCCCTTACAGGCACTTTATTAAGCCAAAAGCACTTATAGGCCATTTCTTTACCATTTTCTTCAAATATTTAGGACCATCGGAAATTTATAGGCGTTATCTCGACTCCTTGGCATTTTTATAGAGAGTTTGCCGATTTTCTCCGCATTTGTAGATACTTGGTTGCCTTTAGTGTCGCATTTTGGAAGATTTCTTTCTGCTCATAGTGAGATATAAGGAGCTGTTTATAGTTGAAGGTCGATTGAAACATTCCATTCCGATTATGTTGGCTCTACACATAAAGATTATGAAGCAGAAGGCGAAACGTGAAGATCTGGAGCACGCATGGATTCATTCGGATTCCACAATGACCTCATTTTTAGAATCACGATCCGATATCAAATACGTAAGGTACTTTCACGCATTTTTTACTTTGTAAAGCAACGATTGCTGACAGTAAATACTTGTTTTTGAAAGGTAGGCAGCGGAGGTTGTTCTTCATGTCTTCAGAACTGAAATACCCTGAACTATCTCAAAAATGAGTATTTTCTTCCATCACATCTGTCGACTTTTCTCAAGCTAAGATTTTGATTAAGTTACGAAGATTTTACAAAAAAACATTTCTCTATAACATCATCTTACTGCAATTTAGTTTTAAAATTTTGCTGTCGTCCTTCGAAATCTCATCACAAGTGAAAAGATCGATTCAAAATATTTCTTTCTGCAGCTCAATATACCTCGAAATTCTGCTCAAAATCTTTCAGTTGCCTTACCGAAATGCCATTGAAATAGCGAAGACGGCGTTTTTGTATCTCTATCGGTGCCTCAGACAAGTTATAATAAATTGAACTAGGAATTGTTGAAAATCCAAGAAATAGAACTTTAATTTAGGATTGAATTCTCGTCCGAGTAGTTGGATGCAATAGGTTTCCAGGATTTATTTTTGTTGTGTTTTTTTTATGGCACAAGAGCCATCTTTGAATTTTTAGACTTGAGAACACGATGTGCCGCCGCCAAATCGCGAAAATTTCGCAACAGCAAGATGGTCGCCAAACTTTTCGGTTGTGTTCAATTTATCCTGGATTGCCAAATTTGGCTGCTTATCGCTCGAAAAATTCAAGTTTGGCAGCAGTACCTCACAAACCTTTCAGTCCAATTTTAAATTTTTTGGTCCGGCTACTGATTTTGTTGGCTTTTAGTTTGGTTACTGGAAATTGTAAGAACTGTCGTGTCTGAAAGTCTGTCGAAGCTATCTAATTTGTCTCATACGGGCATATGCTTTCTCGACGGGTTGGAAACTAACCGAATGTCCACTATGAATTAATCGGGTTTCTTCTTCGTGTAACAAACCCTTCAACCATATTAGACCCATTCATAGCAGCAAAAACAATAGTTTTCCTGGGAAAGAAGAACTTAGTAGTGTATCCGTAAACATTCTGTTTCATAAACTGACTTACGAACTAATTCGTGCTAAAATGATCGAACGTCATTTCCCGAGTCAGATTCACGAAAAGCAATAAGGTCGTGTTAACTTTTCCCCTCGTGCAGAGAACAAGGAAATGGTTGATATCTACCATTGTTTCGAGGAACTGAAGTTTATACTTTTCTTCTACAGTTACATAATAAGGTCCGAATGACGTCATAAAACATCCACTCTGGGAATTAAAATATCTTTAACACTTCATAACTTCACTCTTCCTCAGGCAACGGTGCAAAAAACATCATAACAACAAAAGCATTACAGATAGAAACCCTTAAAAGGAACAGTTAAACCTATCGACTTCCAGTCTTAAAAAAGGCACGCCACCACAAATTGGTTTCAAAGCTAGTAGAAAGTGAAAAAATGGCGATTTGAATCATGCGACCGGTCCATTTTCGACGCACCAAATATTTAATGCCTTCCCGTCCAGCTGACCTTCACCAGAGTCCCAATCGTAAAAACGCACTTTTCACATGCGACGGGAGTGAAATATTCTAGCGTGATCGGAAACGGTGCATCATTAAATTCTTAAGACCATTTCGGAAAATAAATATATACAAGGAAAGAGTCATGAATCTTTAAAAATCCTCCGCTGCACATGCCATTAGGGATTTTTCCGCCTCCCTTAATAAATTCCTGGTTGGCCCTTGATTAATTCTTCTAATGCGTTGTCGGAGTAATTTATAAATAATGCATGTGGAATGGGAATCAAAGAGGGCGAAAAAAGTGTTCTCCTGGAACTGCAGATGCATAAATGGTCCTAGGCATGGCTTTAGAGGAGTTGTACATACCTTTTAGTGGATGATAATTTTAATGATGAACAAAAAAGAGTAAAACTGGAGTG
>BGPR01000014.1:4043830-4088348 GCA_013235015.1 Araneus ventricosus
TATAAATAAAGCGGAGCATTCACCACTAGGCCACTCCACTTTTTTTGGAACACTGTGTTCCAAGACCCTTCCTCAATGTAAGAATCCGACGAGAAATTATGTAGACCGGGGGTTCATTCTGCCCACTAGGCTATAAAACTGAAATACGGTAGTGGGTTAGAGGGAGCGAGCCTCTGTCGCAAAACAGAAAACCACAAAATGGAGGAGGAGAGCAGGTGGGTGTCAGTTTGAGGAAATGAAGGCGGGGGTACCCATTTTAAAAGCAGGGGGAGGAGGAGGCGCAGTAGCTTAGGTGATCCGATTGCCCGTAGGTAATGGGTTTACGGTTGGCATGGTGCGGCCTGTGAATGACCCACCTTAGGCTGAAAATGGAAACGGTCTGCTAAGAAACCCTCCAAATAGATTGGAACAGCCTTGTGGTGAATGTCTAGCTTAAGAAGAGTCTCGCTTCCCAGTGGGATAAGATAATGGTATGGAGTCGAGTTACCTCCTACCGACGAAGGATCGTACTTCTGTCAGAGGGATCGTCGTATGTGCTACCCGAAAGGAAGGGGGCTATAATGCGAGAGCCAAAGTACCCGAATTATTTGTCGTGGCGGCCGGTAATTCGTGTTTTGTCCGCAGCCTAGGCTGGGCGGAGTTGTGACTCCTCAATATGGCGCTTTTTAGCTCCAACTTCGACGTGTAGTGAGAATAATTGAGTGCGCTTATCCCTTTGACCCATTGAGTCTTACATTTTATACGGATGAACAATTTTAGTGCCAAAACCAGATACCAAATTTCATTTATCTAGTTTGTTGTGTTTTTAAATTTTTATTCATATATGCGGGAATCTACAGACAGTTAGCCAGTTGGGGGAGTTTGTCCGTAGTTGATACAGGTCTGCAATTTTGGTGTTAAAACTTTATCTCGAATTTCGTCTATCTAGCTCGTTGTGGTTTTGAGTTCTGCTCACATGAACTGATTTTGTCCAGAATATGACACAGATATACAATTTAAGGGTGAAGACTACATACCAAGTTTCATTCTCGTAGATCTTTCCGTTTCTGAGACAGTTGTTGGTGTTTTAATAATAAACAAGATTTTTTGAGTGGTTGATCATCAACATTTTAAAATTGGAATTCATAATTTGGATGTGGACTTTTATTCTACAGTATACTGCTTTAACTATCTGCTAACTATTAAAACAAATTCTAACTGGAACAATAGCTCTATACAAAAAACAAAAATCGCGAATTCTGCAAAGGAAATAATATTAAAAAGCATTTTTAGATATTTATCCTGTCAATAATGACGTTAAAAACAAACCAGCGGGAGTGGTCTCCCCTAAACTTTCTCGTATACTTTCTAAGTGGAGATTCGTCAAAATCTCGAGTTCGAATTTTTTTGACGATTACAATACTTTCTCTTTGTATACTTCGTATACGAGAAAGTAAAACAAAAAAACAAACAAACCTGAAATCAAATATCTGTTGCCACGTTTCAAAAAAATATTACTTTGAAGCAGGCGCGATAAAATAGGCAATGCAATGAATACTAAAGCGAAAATTGTGCTTTGGAA
This sequence comes from Araneus ventricosus, assembly GCA_013235015.1. Taxonomy (NCBI): domain Eukaryota; kingdom Metazoa; phylum Arthropoda; class Arachnida; order Araneae; family Araneidae; genus Araneus; species Araneus ventricosus. The sequence continues at coordinate 4,045,392 of BGPR01000014.1, forward strand.
TTGAATTCCCAAGAAAACAATTTATGCTACCACAACCGCAACAATTACAAAAGCGCGTGAATAAAAGATTTGCTGAAATAATGAGATCGGTTTGATTTACAACAATAAAAAAATCGTTAACAATTGATGCTTGAAAACATTATTTATTGTTGTAAATAAAATTTACAACAATAACAGATTTCTACCAATACGCATGCGCATGAGAATCGGATTAAAAGAAATTGAATATGCAATTTGAACGCCTCTTTTTGACGGATTTGGTCCAAACTTTTATACGGACTTACATTCATAACGATAAAACTGTGTACAAATTTTTTTCCATTTAGCTAATCAAGTTTTTGAGTTATAGCGTTCACATGACCGCGGACATACAAATAGACAGACTTCCCGTTGACGGATTTTGTCCAAAATTTGATAGAAACCTATAAATTATGTTCAAAGACCATATACTAAATTTCATCCCCGTAGCTCTAATAGTTTTCGAGTTATCGTGTTCACAGACAGACACACACACACAGAGAGAGACAGACAGACAGACATAATTCCAAAGTTGTGTTTTTCGGACTCAGGGAGGTCTAAAACGTGGAGATTCGTCAAAATCTCGAGTTCGAATTTTTTGACGATTACAATACTTTCTCTTTGTATACTTCGTATACGAGAAAGTAAAAAAAATACGTTGATGCCACCATTCGTTATTCATTGCTTAGTTTTGAAATCAGTTCCTGACATATTGTATGAATTCTATTATTGATCCATCAAGTGTGAAACTCTGCAAACATACAAATGCGCAAGAAAAAATAGGAGCAACAAAATTAATCGAATAAACTTGCAGAATGTTTGAATAAGAAATTTAATACTCGAATTATCTTTCTTAAGAAACTTGATTTAGAAAGCAATATTTTCGATCGAAACTTTTACCAAGTGTTCCTTGATCATCAAACAGGATGACACCCCACTATCACTACTTCCTCATGAATTAACCAACATCCTTCTATATCTCTTCCAAGATGTTTTCATTCCACGAACGAATGATTCTTATTCCAAATCAAACTTTACCCCTTCCATTTCTTTCTCCTACTCGGCTGTTAAAAAATATGTCTTAACCCTAAAAAAAAAAGCAATGTTTTAAAAAGTTCTGCGCGTTAGCCATTTAACAAATCTCCGTTTTATTCCATCCCAAAGAATTCCCAACCGATAACACGGCGGGGGCAAAACATTTATCCATCGTTTTACCAGAGCAGAACTTTTACGCGTACCACCCATACCCCATCAATACCCGTACACAAATAATCGATATGTTTGGTTTTCGGGACTGAGATTGGGAGAGAGAGAGCAGCGTTATCACGGTCGGCGGTTTTCCTAAAAGGGGTGCAACCACCACTAATCCAGTTACTAACGTGCGGGCGCCCCACGGAAGATACCAGAAAAGCTTCTGCTCTGTAGCTAATAATGGATGGCAGCGGTACAGATCAAAAGAGTTTTCCCGCTCGCATTTAATTGGACAAACGGCGTTTAACACCCGGGCTCGGTGTACAGGGCACATTTGTCACTCTATTAGCCGGGGCTGCACCTCCTAGGGAAATCGGATTAGATGCCGGGGCGGCCGCCGGAAAGATAATAATAACACCCTTCGAGTTGAAAGTTGCGAACTGCCATCGATCACAGGGGCAGGAATCCTGTTTCCCGACTTAAGACCGGCCGCCGCGTCAGGTATTAAACATGACCCTTTTGTCAGAAGACCTCTCAGGAGATTCTGCTTCCTGCCCCGGCACGATTCGTTAATCAATGTCGGCGCTCGCGGTCAAAGTTATTATGGGAGGAAGGCGAGTTGGGAAACATGAAGATTTGGTAAGCGTCTCGATGGTTTGCGTAAACACCATTTTGTAAAGGTTTTGAAGTAAATGAAATTCACAAACTGAAACGCTGATGAATCTGGGATTCATACAGTGGCGTAGCGAGGGGTAGGTGGCGCCCGGGGATTAACCCTTCCGCTATATTACATTACGCTACGACACATGCCTGACTCCAGATTAAAATCTCCGGTTTGCAGTTTTGATGGCGAGCAAAAAAAATACATACATAGAATAATAAAATAAAAATATAAAAAACAATTTAAATACATAAAATAATAAATCCAAGTGAATATACAAAGAGACATACTAAATACCAAACACTATAAAATAATGATACAGCATTTTAAAATTTTAAAGTAAAGAACAAAAGAGAGAAAACATTACAAGCAAATTCGTTAGGAGTGTCTTCTTACTGGAGAGATAGCAACCTCAATGTCCGAGTCCTTGTCTGAAAAATTACTGTCGATTCCAGCGTACAATTTAAATAAGACCTCATTAGCGGTAAGGAAGTTCATTAGCTGGATGATTTTGGATCTTGAGTATTTGTTGGAGAGGCAGCTTTTCCACCAATGTTCAGTGAGATTTTCACTTGGTTTCGTCAGGTGGAAAGAGACGGTCAACGGGCAGCTAGTAGCAAAGTGCAGAGGGTCGCCCAATTCCCCACAGCCACAACGATTTGTTTGATAGAGATTGAACCTTTTATGGAAGAAGGGAACGAGCCTTGGCCAGTGGCGAATTGAATAACCTCCCTGGTCCAGGGTACCCTTTCGCTACAGCTGTTCGCTTTTTTTTGGATATGCAAATAAAATTGGTCGACCGCTGAAATGTGATCATTTTTTATATTTTCCAACCAGAAGTACGGCGATATCCGGTTTTAACTACTGTGATTGATTGTCACAACTTATAAATTGTTTGTGAATTTGTGGTTTTTGGTTGGTTAGCAAGGGCTGCAAGGAAAGCAGTAGAGTGTAAAAAATGTTCTTCCTTAGGTTCTTCACTAAAGTTTTTATATTATCTTGCAATTTTTATGCGCAAATTTTACTAAGGACACTCGCAGCATGCCAACGCGCTTCGCTGTAGCGCCGCTACTGAATCGGATCTCGAGCCAAAAGTGTACACAATGCGCGTGAACAGTCTTTGCCGCTTGGGTTAAGCGTCTTGCGCAGAAACACCGCCACCATGGCATGCCGAAAAACCAGTTCAATCACTTTCATCTTTTAAACAGATTCCTCCAACAGAGTTTTGATAACTGATAATAGGAATAGAGTAAATGTCGAGTTACTAAGCATGATTCCAACAAGGTAACGCCTCCACGGAATGAAATCCATTTCGTAAAGTTTGATTTGTTACATCGGACCCTGTTTTGAACCAACAAAATAGCTAATTTGACAAACGGTGATAACCCTATTATGACATGCACTCAGACAGCACCTAAGTCGATACTCCATTATTCGGAAGAGGGAGATGTCGGTAGTGTTAAATCTGCCAATAGCATACGGAACGAAAGTTTATCCTCTCCCAGATTTCATTATAAAGATTAAGCAAAGCGCATTCTACAGGGAACTGAGATGGGAAACATATACAGGGTGTTGCCGAATTCGACCGACAAATTCAGAGGAGTGAGAGTACGCATCAAGAGGATGAAAAATTAGCATAGAACATAGGGTCGCAAACGACGTTTAGTCGATGAAAATCGCAAAAATACAGGGTGTCCGAGAATTGTATATTGGTACGCTACCGATCATCAGAAGCCAATCTGTGTTTTCTGGTGCTTTTTTCAGTTTTTCTTGAATATCTCGAAAACACTTCGGTTTTCACATTACATGTGAATTAACAAATTAAAGAGCGTAAAATTCCCTACAATGTCAGGCTTTTATTTTTCTTCCAGTTATAATGTTTTTGCAGATAATGGCTCTAAACTAATTTTTGAATTTCAATAATTTACGACCCCCTGGACCACCAAAACGGCGTGTTACATATCTGAAAAAAAATATTTAAAAATGCGCTTTCATTTAAAAACAAATTCATAGTTGAAAAATTATTAGTTTTTATTATTATTATTATTAATTTTTGAACAGTATCCAACAATTCTCGGACATCATGTATTTATGCGATTTTCACCGACTAAACGTCTTTTGCGACTTTATGTTCTATGCTAATTTTTCATCCTCTTGATTCCTACTATCACCTCTCTGAATTTGTCGGTGGAATTCGGCAACACCTTGCATATGTAGTCTGACCAATAAACATGCGAAATGAAGTTATAAAAATTCTATTTTACAAAATTTAGGGTGCATCAATCTTTTTCGCTTTAAAAATACTCCACATTAAAAACATCGCACTTGTCCCATCTCCATTTACATTGTTCAAACATCTCTGAAAATCCTCAGAAGTCAGGAAGCTGAAGAACCCTGGAGACTTCCTCTGCCGTTTATGTTTTTTACCTTTCCTCTTTTAAGTATTTTTATTTGAAAATTGTCTTTTTCGTTAGAGAAAACCGGATCAATTTTATTCTACCATATCCAGTTATACAGAATTAGGGTTGGGTTTTCAATGTTCCCGGACTTTCCCTAGATAATAAGAAGTGGATAATACCATATCTTGTACATCATTTAACTCCGTAAATGCTTTACACGTGTTTAGAATTATCGCAATCTTAGACTTATAAATTAAATAAGTCATTCACACACGTTATAACGCTAAGTAAAAATTACGAAGGATCCATAAACATTTTAACTGTCCTTTAGGTTCTCAACTGAATTAAAATGGCAAATGCATTCTCAAAATAGAAGGTGGCATCCAATTAGATAGTTGAGAAAGCAAACCATTTTAGGGGTTAATACATGATAATTGGTGCATATGGTAATAATTAAATCTTTTGAGTATTTCATTCGTCCATTGGCGTCGTTTTTATTTAATCACGCACTTCAGTGAGTGGTTGTAACGCGAAACTGCCTAGATTTTCGTAACTTCTACCAGGGATGTTCTAGACACTGAGTGGGAGGGAGGAGTAAAGTCGAGACAATAAGTCGGAAACATGACTATTCTGGCTAATTCGGGATGTCGGGTCACTTTACTATTGTCTCTAATAATAGCAGAGGCCTACACGCGGAATTTCGCCATATTAAAAGGAATTACGTTATGGAACTGAAATTATTCAATAAAAGAGGTTACTTGTATTCTCCCCATTGAAAAAATCAGAGAAGAAAATTCGACTGTTGCTATTATTTTATTAAATAAGAAAGAAATTTTATTAAATGAGATTTCTTTAATATGGATTTTTTTATTTTTGAGTGAATAAAAGGTACAATCTAAGCTATTTTATTAAAAATTGGGACTAACCATGACAAAGTGCCTAAACTCAGGACTGACCCATCTAATACGGGACGTCTGGTAGCTGAATAATACACTATTCAGGATACTATTTTTTCCTCGCGGACATCTGTAGGTCTAGTTTGAAATCAGAATAATATTTTCCTAATATTGTTTCCATCGGTATTTAAGTTCAAGTCGAAAGTCACGTTTCGAATATTTAATCGAAAGCGGAGTCCAGTTTTTCCCCCTTTAATGAAAGCTTTCAATTAACGAAGTGTTTCAGGAAATGCCATATTTAAAACCCATTCCTTTGGTATTGTATCTCAATACAGTAGAATTTCAGCTATCCGAGATAAAAGAGAAATGCAGAAGTGTAACCTTTTGGGCGCCATAATTTAATTCCTATTAGGGATAACAGTAGAAGTTCAAAGAAAGGGGCTTGATTCATTTAAATATATTTAATCAAACACCAAAGGACACAATATACAGGGACAAACAATTAATTAAGGACAATACACTTCAGGACATATAAAATATACAATCATCGGGGCAGAACACCATGTTTACTCGTCGACTCCAGAACATGGACTTGTCGTTTCCTCCAACGGCCGCTAGGTGGCGAGCTCCGAAAACAGTGTGGTTACAGAAGCTGGTTAAGTGAAAATGTTATATAATAAGGAAAGAAAGGGGGTTCTTTTTTATTCAAATAACTCATATTACACTATATATTTCTCGATTCCATATCCTGCATTTCAAGAAAAAAAAAAGAAGATATATAACAACAAATTTTTTTTAGTTATCTGGTCTTATCATGTTAAAGACCCTTACCTACGATTTTATTTAACCTCCTAATTAGACGACACCACCCATTTGGAATATTTTTTATTATTTCATTCTATTTAAGATTGTAAAGGATATTTGAGACATTTAAGCGTGTTCAAGTGATTTTTGTTCTTAAAATTAATTGTTACGTTGATTTAATTCCGAATTTAAATAGCAAAAATTCTGTAATTAAATGCACGTGTCAGACACGTTGCTGTGAGTGAAAGGGTTAAAGAAAGAACTTAACCAAACATGGAAGGACTAGGTAACTTTCTTACAGAGTTGTTCTATAGTTACTTTCGAATCAAATGAAATATAAAGAAATTAAATATTTTCTGTTTGACTTATATATTTTTCAGAAACGGATCTATAAAATATTAATCAATAAAATGTATTAAATTAATGACCAGCAAAATATCTTTTGCATCTTCAAGTGAAAAAAGAAATAAACAGTAGCACTTAAATTTACGTACAACTCTTAAAAATATTAGTACTGACCAACCAATATAAATGATCAATCAATATTATTAATGAAAAACGAAATATCTTTTGTGTCTTCCAGTGGAAAAAGAAATAAATGGTAGCACTGAATTTATGTACAACTTTTGAAAATATTATTCAAAAATGTCTGCTTTTTTGTTTACCGACGGCCCTTTTCAATACGATAATCTCCACCTGCAAAAATGGTTGAAAAGTCCGCCATTTATCAAACAAATGAAATGCTAATCGCAGTCGGACCATCCTTTCATCAGAAACATTACATGTATACGATTTGATCAAGAAACAGATAGTAACAATGGTAACCGTCTGTTTACTATTTTCCAGAATTGAACTGTCAGCCAAAGGAAAACAACCCTTAAAACTTTTTAATGCAGATGTGTCTGCTGCATTAATATAACATTATAATATAAGTTAAACATACTCTATTTTCACCTTTTTTTTCATTCTAATGCCTAACTATTTTCACATGCAACATAAGCGAAATGACTAACCATTTCAGTATTGCATTCAAATGAGTTGGAATATAATACAATGTTTGAAAATTGCTTGCACGAAACAGTTCGATAACAATACTTTGTTTTTTATAGCACGACTACTTTTCTACAACAATTTAAAACAACAATTGTGTGAAACTTAGTTTGCAGCAAACTTTTAACAGAAATATTGAGTTGTCTGGAAACTGCCTTCTGGTTTGTCTTCTCCTTTAAAATAAAAATAGATTCTGTATATATAATGAAATAATTTTTTAATCATTAATGTGTTGTTAACTTTATTCAACAACCATTTCTATAATCGAGGTAATTTCAAACAACTCTGTTTTTGTCTCCAAAACAATTTTCGAATAAGGTCAGTTCATACCCACGTGAAACAAATCAAGTGTAACGCGCTTATTTAATTTTGGAATCTATTGTGCATCTTTCAGGAAGAAAAATGATGTGAAGTCTCTGTTCAATGTAAAAGATCATGCATTTAGATGTTCGATAATATGTGGAGTTACTTTTTTCAGGACATGGCGTGAATTGACTCCATTGGCCTTTGGCACTGATTCTAAAATGGTATGATGCTTTCAAGGAAGTTTCATGAAGCACGAAACAAATGGTGGTTTGATGGTGCGATATCAGGGCTACATGCATTTGGTAAATAGTCGCTTCAGTATGCGTTTCAAATAAAACTTACTGAAACTGTGGAACATTAATGTAAGAAATTTATCCTGAAGAAGATAATGAAACTGAACGTTTCAAACGCACATTTAAAAAGCACATTTCAGTGCATCATGATTCCAACACAGAATATATATGTATGATTTGTTAGTAATTTTTGTGATTCTTTCAGTTCAAAATATATCACATTCTAATAAACAAGAGTCCGAAATTGTTTCATCAAAAATTATTTGAAAATGATTAATTTAACACTTAAAATTACCTGGAAATCGACAAATATTTATTGAACAAAATGTTCACTCAATTACTAATCATAGTTATTTCTTTGTAGTTTTTAGCTATTTCGTTTTTTTAATTAATTAAAAGTGTTTTTTATTTAATTAAAAAAACGAAAGTTCTTTCATACACCGCAGTATAAATTTTAAAATTAACAATTGTCGAAGGTAAATTTTAGCGATATATATTGTTGCAAAAGGTCTCTCTGTGGTGTATGATGTAAACAGTCCAACACGCAGGATAATGGAGAATGAAGGTTTATTTACACATATGCAGGAAAACACGTAGCACAGGTACAGGAAACAATAGTCCTTGCACAGATTACCAATGTAAATAGACAACAATTCACAGGTAATGACAGTTCAGCACTTTGCTATCTAACAACACAAACAGTCAGCAAATAACTAGTAACGACAATAACAGCTCAGCTCACCAACTGATTAGCTCACACAGCGGATAGAACTCCGAAGACGTTCACGCTTCAAAGCGAAGTAACCAGTCGATCAAAGACCAAGACGAACAACGCACCTCTGATCTAGTCGCCGTCCTTAAATATTCTCTCCGACAGGCCGTTACGTCACATGGTGTTTTCTCGTGTATTCCCTTTCCTAGTAGAAATATCGAGAAAAGGGTTGCTTTTTCGGGAATCATCTATTTGTCGCCAAGTTTGTCGCCAAGGTCAGGGGTGCCATAACAGACACTGAGGTCACTCCATGCTTAACCTTGTAAAACTCTCTTCCCAACCATAAGACTTGCATTGCTGGGAAGCGGCTTTCCGTGTTTGTAACAATATCTTTACGTTAGTTATGTGTTTTTTTAATGAAGTATTTTCTTCCGCCAGAAGTTTTTATTCGGAAATATTATAAAATTAATTATTATAGAAATTTTATATAAAATATTAGAATTATATATTGTAACGTCAGACTCAGAAATAGCCAATTTTATATCAAAAATAAATTTATTAACTATTTGAGAAACTAACGTTCAAGCTTTTTAAAATAAACACACAGAAATCTTCTCTGTGAATAAACAGTCACAAACATTTTCATCACGTGCAGTCTGTGCCTCGAAAAAAATACATCAAAACACTGGTAAAACCGTCTCGCAATTTGATTATAAGACTGAAGCCTGAAACCAATTCGTTATAATATTATAGAAACTAAAAGATTTGTGCCCGTCTAAGACGGGCTTTTAGCTTGCCAACAATATCTCAGATCTGATTGTCACAAATTTACTAACGAAACTTGTTGAAAAAATTATCATGCAATGAGTGCTTAAGAAATAAAAAAAGAGTATGAAAAACAAAAACGATGAATCAATTGGACACTAACTTTTTTCGCAAAATATATAAATATTCAATTCCAATATTAAGTACAATGAAAAAGAACCTTTTTAACTAAAGTAAAGATCTCCGAGAAGTGGAAAAAGAAATTAATTCTAATTACGAAAAAGAGAGAACCTTTTTAACGAAAACGAAAGTAAAGTGGAAAAATAAATTAATTCTAATTAATAAATATTTGCGGTTTGAATTCTGTTTAATGTCCCTTGGCTTTATCTCGCCTTCCACAGTGCAAATCTCTCTCTTGTTAACCTTCGTTTCCTTACATTGGGATCTTCTCTATGCATACTGCTTACCGACAATCTTTCTCTTTCAAAGATAAAGGAAATTCACTTCGGCCTTCACTAAGAAAAACCCCCTTCCTTGTTCCTCGCCCGCGTTGCGGGTGTGGCGTCTCGTTCGGCGGGTCGTAGCCACGCCCACATTCCTGAGGCGTTAGAGGCCGTGTCACCGCGTTTATATTATAAAATTAAATTTTTTTTATATAAAAATGATATATTTAAATAGTCATACAGCATTATTCAAAAAGAAGGAGCAGATTTCAAATATTTATTTCTAACGAACGACAATAGATAGAGACACATACGATACGTCACTGGATGAAGGAAAGTTCAAAGTTTTATTTCACTCGTTCGGATAATTCCAGTAAAAGCGGACATGCTCCAACAACGGTTGTTTCCAAAAATTCAACAAGATCGAGATGATGGTGCTTCACCTCACTTCCATCACGAGGTACAGCAGTATCTGAATGACACCATTCTTACCGCTTGCGATTTTTATCTATGGGGGTACACAAAAGACAGCGTGTATGCACCACTTATGCAGTAGCGAACTGGGTCTGAAAATAGTGGTTTCCAGAAGTCAATGGGGACACACTCACATCTACAATAACACTCATATATATATATATATATATATCAATGTCATGAAAATCAATAAATGTTGAAATAAAATGGAGAGACTGTAGTTAATCGGTAAAAGCGTATAGATGCTCATCAGGGTAAGTAAAATCTATACGAACCGCTATAAAATTAGTGAAATCATAATGTTTTCTGCGAACAGTGCTGGCATAAAGCTAAAAACACTGCCCTTTACCCCGAACATTATTGTTCGGGGTAAAGGACAGGGGTCAAATTCTAATATTATATATTTTAAAGTCTTAATGTATTCCAAATCAGTTTTCTTAAACTCCAGTTTCGCTCTATTTCCTGCGCTGGAGGTATATTAAATCTCGAGTTTTGAAGTGTGTGTGTTCGTGTTCCAACAATTGGCAACACAATTCGGATTAATGCGACAAGAACGATTGACATTTGATTATTGGAATTTCAATTATATTGTTGTCTTTTTCATAGTAGTAATAATATAATTAGTATTAACATATTAGTATATAATCTAACTATATTTTGTATTTCATTTGTATAATTATTGATAAGGTAACATTATTTTATTTTTTAGTTTAATTTATGTATGTATTGAAAATGTGACATGTGTTTTGATTGTTTGAAAAATTTAACTATATATATATATATATAAATTCATTTATTCACAAGCAAAACAACAAACACATCAAACATCCATTTTAAGAATTTTAACTGATTACATATCTAAATTTAAATTATCCAATAATCAAAATTATTAAATTAATGCCAAAAGTACCTATGTTCAAAAACTTTCTATACCATATTAATTCAGTTACTGTTAAGACTAAATTAATAATTGAAAAAGAAAATCCAAATATGGTCTTGCCTTACGTTTTTATTTAACCTCCTAATTAGATGCCATCATCTATTTGATAATTTTTTTAATATCACTAATATAATAGCCCAGATCTGTCTCTCGGTAACGCTCTGGTGTCACCAACAATAAAACTCGCGCTATAGCACTGCGAGACGTTTAACAGCATTATCTCATTGTCAGAGAACCTAAATTTCAGTAATTTTAAATTTAAAAGATGAATTGTCGTTCTAATTTCAAATTTAAAACCTCTAAAATAGTGAAATAAAAATTTTTATCGATTGATATAAAATTTATCTCGCTATGATCAATAGTTCCAGAGAAATTTTAAATTATATTAATCATATATTTCAAATTAATTTCCGTTTTTCAATAGAAAGTCCTAAATTACGTCAGTGGTATATCATGCGAGTGATATAGTTTGGACGCCACGATGCATCTGATTATTTATTTCAATCGTGATGATATAATTTGATATTATTTTTTGGCAATGTTTGACAAGCAGAAAAGTGATTTGTTTTGATTAGAATTTCGAAAAAGAATTCCTTTGAAATTTTAACTTTTGACTTGCGTTTGACAAGCTGAGAATTTCATGGTTATTGAATTATAATAAAATTGTTAAACAACGAAAAATACTTCACACGGAATGTTGTTTACCAAGAGGTGTTTTGAATAAAGAAATATGTAAATAAAACAAATATTTCCTGTCATAAAACATATGTTTCGTGATATTCGTAACGAATATCACAAAACATATATTTGTATAATTATTAAAATATTTAAAGAAAGAAATTAATTAGATAAAAAATCGTTTGGCCATAAAAGAAATTAATTAAAAATATCGTTTGGCATTAATTATTTTCTAAAGATAATAAAAATAGTTTGGCAACGTTATTGTCTTTTGCTAACGTTGCCTAGCAACAGAAAAGAATTATGATTATGAGATTGAACTTGGAATTCGATGTAAGTCAGTGATTGTAATGTTTTGTGATGTAAGTGTATGTGCTTGTTTTACATGTTTTGTGCTGTGGGAAACGTCTAATAAATGTATTATTTTTTATAAAGAAGGATCCACGATTCTTCATGCTATGTTGAATTGCATCACAGTTTATTTTATTTGTTTTTAATCAATGTTAAACATTTCTCTCGCATATATATATATCTATTTAAACACGCCAAATTTGACGGGAAATCTCTCGAATGAAGAGGCTATTTGGACCCGTCATACCATGACAAGTGATTTTCTAGTTTCAATATATTTAAGATGATAAAGGATATGTTGCGTCCAATCGATAGCTCTAACTAACTATAGCGGGGTAACTATAACATATGTTTCGGCGTAACTAAATATATGTAAGGCATGGACTGTATGATTGCGGTGAGAACTTTGGAGAGAAATGACGAAGCGATGATCCATAAAAAGCGGTTTATTCTATTGCAACGTGCATCACATCCCATCACTCAACCAAATCTAGTTCTGGCGGGCTATGTCCCGCGCAGTTACAAAAATAGTAAACCTACTTCCTGGGGGTTGCCACATTTGGCGAGTACAGTACTTAACAGGATACTTGGGACGTTTAAGCGTGACCAGGTGATCTTTGTATTTAAAATTATTTGTTGCATTGACTTAATTATGGATTTAAATAGCGTAGGGGCACAAAAGAGCCGAACGTATGACATGCGACGCCGACCAAGAAGGGGTTAAAATAAACTCGAACTCGTAATTTCTCGAGGACTCACAAATACCGACTGTAAATGAAGAGTACAGTAAAACTTCGATTAACCGTCACTTGTTTAATCGTCAGTTTCTGTTATCTATCATCGTCTAAAAATATATCTGTAAACAGACATCTTTAAAGTTGTCCACGCATTACTTTTACATCCTACTGTATAAAGCTGAAAGTGACTGCATCACATGATGGTGGAAGTGACTGCGCCGCATGATGGCGGAAGTGACTGCGCCGCATGATGGCGGAAGAGACTGCACAGCAGGATGGCGGAAGTGACTGCACCGCAGGATGGCGGAAGAGACTGCACAGCAGGATGGCGGAAGTGACTGCAGTTCATGATGGCGGAAGTGATTGCACCGCATGATGCCGGAAGTGACTGCACTTCATAATGGCGGAAGTGCCTAACCGTAGGTGACGGAGAAGTTGACAATGATGTAGCGCGAAGAACCCATCACTAACCAGTCGCTATTGTATTAATAGTATTACAGTACATTTCTGTACATTAATACTCTTTTATTGAAGTTTATATTAGTCCTTTTTAAAATTAAATACAACATGTGTGTATTACTCACTTTTAAAGGATTTTATTTTTGCAAGCCATCAGTGAAATCACATTACTATACATAGTAATTCGGTTATCCGTCACAGCCCTGGCCCGGATTGTGATGGTTAATTGAAGCTTAACTGTAGTAAAATATAACGGAAACAGTACTCCCAACCTCTAAAAACATACACTGACACTGCAAAAGTACGAACCCGCAAAATAATTAAACATTTCAAAAGCAAAAGAAACACGTTTGCGATGTTTTACCCCTTTTTCAAAGAAATGTGTTTTGTAAAAGACCACGAATAATGGCATTTGATACTTTACAACCCCTCTTCGGCCATATCCAACACAAAGAACTAATTTCGAACAAATGAACGGTGTTGCTATCAAAATATCATGCAGAAGTTTCATAATCCGAAATGACAGTGAAACTGCATTTCAAATATTGGGCATTTTTTGATGTTCATCGTATGTGGAATGTTTTCTGATGGCATCTGGTCCAGATAGCAATTTTAGTTTGCAGCAAAATTGCATTCATCTTGCTCTGCAAATCTGCAACAAATTTGACACGATAAGAGTGCAAGCTTGAAACAAGTTTACGCAAACGAGTTAGTCACCACTCGTCAAACTTGTGGCGTCAAACTCATTGCAAACTATATCAAAAGCAAAGTACGAACCCAACCTCGGATTTGATCCCGCAACGTCTCGTTTCCTAAACCTGACGCCCTAACCATTCAGCCAGCTAGCCTCTGAGGCGAAGATAGATTGCGCTAATAGATCGCGCATATGATTTATTTTAAACTGTTTTCTTGATTTTTCATTAATTTTTTAAATTTTGAGTTCAGAATATGATTTGAAATCAAAGAGAGAGCGATTTTCGCTAATAACTACGTTTTGCTAGTAGAATAAATTATGAAATTAGTGTTCAAAAGTAATTACTTTTAAAATGGGACAAAATGCAAGTTATTATTTTTCAACAAACATTGACTGATTATGAGGTTTAATTTTGTTCATAAACGTTAAAATTTCAACATTAAGAAAAAGGCAATATAGTTTTTTAAAGTGCGAGTTCTATATTTAGTAAAAAGATGGAAAATGTTTCAATTTTTATTTATAAAAAAGTTAGTTTCTTCACAAATTATCATTGATTTATTGAATTAATAAAAAGAAGGACGGTCTAGGAGATGTTATTAAAAACGGATGTTTTTTAAAACAGAGACAAAGATTATCTCTAAGTGTGCTATCATCTTTGCAGCAAACTTGTTTTGCAATCGTGGTGTGAGTTTCGTCATGACATCTTCACATCAAACTTGTTTTGTAAATGGGTTGGTCGATTATGCTTTGTTACTTTGCAGGAAGTTTGTTTCAAAGTTGCCACATCAGGTTTGCATGACAAGCTAATATCAAGAAAAAACAAACTTGCTGCAAGTGTACATGCTATCTGGGGGAATGCTTACTTTTTTCCTTCAATCACAAAAGTAGTTTCAGAATGTCCGATATAAAATAGCAAGAATGGCATTCTTGTATTTCTAGTAAATGTTTATAGTTCAATTTATTGGGACTTAAAAGATCAAGTGATTTCATTGAGATCAGAGGATGTTAATGTCACTAATGAACTACGACATTGACAATCACATGATCTGGATGAGGTCACGTGAAACTGGAACTGCCTCTATGCAAATTCAAAATAGCAAATGATTCTACATTAAACATAAATGATGATTAGAATTTCCAGTTTTTCCTTATATTATCGTCTTACCACTGACATATTATTTCAAAGGTAAACATATTTGAAAAAATTGTTATCTTTAGTACACCGTCCGTAAATAAATATTTTTTAAATAAATGAATCATTATTCTAGTATTATAATAATTATTATTCTTTTCTACGGACCTCGTATATATATGAAAAAAAATCGTAAGCATTCAACTCCATCATTCCAAAATCAACGTACTCCGAATCTAATCATTAAAACAAGTTTAAAACATGTCATAGAAAGTAAAAAGGGTCTTTTTTGAGAAAAATATTTTAGGTGGTGAAATAAAAACTTTCCGAAACTTTTCGATTTCACTCTTTTTACCCAATTCTGTAACAAAAGTTTGAAAACCTCTTCTTTTCGGCCAAAAGAAAAGTACGAGAAAAGAAATAAATAAAAATCTAAACAAAATAAGAATGGAAGAGAAATAGTAAAATATAACGGAAACAAAAAGCTACCCCCCACCAAAAACTCAACTCAACACACAGAGACGCTACAAAACTTCTGAAACACACCAAAACCTCGCGATTTTTCCTCTTTTCCTAAAAATATATTTCGCAGAAGAACACGAGTAATGCGGAGATATTTCTCCTTTCCAGAAATAAAAGGGGAAAAAAATATTCTGTCTGAAAAGAATAAAACGAATGGAAGCCATGAATAATTTTCCCGAATGGAAAATATCCAATTTTCCCTTGTTCTACCCTGAGCTCACCAATCCTGCTCTCTTCAGGTCAGTAATTTTACATTTTTTCTCTCTCTATGCCCCCCCTTGTTGTTTACACTGCCGCCCCTCCCCCGGAGTGCCCCAGTTCCGATCAGACAATTTGTGTTTTGTCTGGGGAGGGTGGATTGGGTCGATCCGACTAGTGCGTGCAAGGGGGTGAGGGGAAGACCCAGCCACGTTCAATAAACTGCTGGTGGGAGGTGGGGGGGGCTAGAGTGAATCGCAAAAGTAGGCCGGCGCTAACACAAATGATGAAATATGGCGCTCTTGCGCGAAGATTGAAGTTTGAATAAGATCTTTTCTTGTAGGGTTACTAAGGCTTGGCGAGCTTTTTGACAATACCGAAAAGGAACGGGCGATGTCCTGAAAAATCTTTTGGAAAGGAAAAAAAAAAAGATTTTTGACATAGAATTTGGGACGAATCGTGAAATTTAAAAATATCTGAAGTATTCATCCCCTCGAGTCTCTTAGGATGTCCTAAATATTTATATGTTAAGGTCAATGCGATTAATCTGTTATTGGTTATAAAAACCGTGTTAGTATTAATAGTAACCAGCTATTATTAACACTTTCTTAATCGGTAATTATGAATAGTAATCTAGTTAGTATTAATAAAAACCGGTTATTATTCATACATTCTTTAAAACTTTAACCGTAACATATGCACATTTTAACTAATTATTGCATAAAAAAAATTACATACATGAATGTTCCTTAACTCAAATTGATAAAGCAAACATGGAATCTTGTCAAATACTGGAAGTTTCATTATTCAAATAGGTTTCTACAATATTTTTATTATTTTTGTGCAATGACAGTTCTTTATATTAAAGCGAGACTTTTTCAGAAATAACGGATCAATCATTTGTCACTAATTCAGCTATTCCACAACTGATAATCCGCTGATAATGGAACACCATGGAAATCATCAGATGTTATCTGTATGGTAATTTTACAGCGTGTTGATTAACTGAACTTTTATTCTTTGAGAATACCATGTCTGGGGATGCTTACCTAAAATTGCAACACAAATGTATTAAAAGCCCACGCGTTCCAGAGATATTTGAGAATGTACCTCCAGCAGGATGGAGCACCTCCGCTTCACTGTCGCAACGTAAGCTGTGGAATTCTACTGACCAGGTAGTTGGAGCGAAGAGGTAGCATGGAATCCCCCCATACACGCCCCATCTCACCCGTAGGGATTTCTTTTTATGGGAATAAACTAAACGTAATCTTTATTGCACAAAACCAGCTACAACCAACAAGTTGAGAGCATCCGTTATAAGAGAATGGACCCAAATGCCAAGTGACATGCTTAGAGCCTTTTTCAAGTCAGCAGCATCTAGACAATAACGGTCAATAATTCGAACACATGCGACACTGACACAATTTGCATTTGTATAAACTAATTTGAGCCGTGAAACTTTATTAATTGTTTATGCCATAGTTATTCAAAGTGTGAATACTTATTATTGGATATTATTTAAATATGCCACTCGTAACTGTTGTCGAACGTGATTTTCACTATGTGTAATAATAATATCTCATTATTCCTAAAATCATAATGAAAAATTAATTTTAAAGTAAATGAAACCAAGACAACTAAATTGTTCTCTACCTTCTGAAGTGTTTACTTATTTTTTAAGCGACTATGATCTCTGTAACCAAATGTTCCCGATTGACATCAATAAATATCTTTTAAAAGTGCACAAAATTGCTTTTTCTTCTAACAGTTTATCACTGCTATTTTATATGGAAATTTTAATGAATTCCAGCGATGTGTTCGAATAGTCTTCAATACAATAACTTCTTTAATCTGTACGCCATCTTGAAACTCAGAACAATTGTCTTTTAAATTATACTATTTTTTCCCTTCTGATTTTCAAAATTTTTAAACTAGAACCTCGATAATTATATTTTCACTGGACGGAGAGGCATGTAAGTCAAGATAAATAATATTTTCCAAAGTAATGGATAGATAAATGAGCACAATATTTAAAAATTATATAATGTTTTACTTCAACGTGAATGGTAAAGTTTATGTTGCTTTGTAAACATAAACTTTTTTTGTCACGGTGCAGTGATGTAAAAAAATTAGATGGAAACATGACCTGAACAGACAAATGCACATAATTTCAAAAAAAATTTTTTTTCAGGCTTAAGGAGGAGTTGAAGGTCAGGCTTAAGGAGGAGTAGAAGGTGCAGATTCATCAAAAACCCAAGGTCGAATTTTTGGCGGTGAATATACTTTCTCTGTGTATATACTTCGCACATAAAAAAATAAAAAGAAAATTCATGTTCGAGTCGAATCGTATGAGGAAAAGTGGCGAAAACGGCAATTTAATGGTGAATTTTTTAATCTTGTTGCTTATTAAGAAATTTGATACTTTTTAAAAAATTCGAATTTGGAATATGATATTAAAATACACTAGTGTCCAAAAATAATGCACAATTTTGACGATGCTACAAAATTGGAGTTACTATGGATACTATGGTTCGCTTTCAGTTGCGGAGAATCGTGGGGCATACTAACGTTGGAACTCACATTTTACAGCGAAGATTCGGTCACGAGGGCAATTAGGGAACCGCCAGAAAAGGATGAAGCGAAAATGGAGTTTGACGCATCCTGTTTCACAGAGATCTGATAACGAGATGTAACTTTCATCATTGGTTATGTTTGATGTGCAGAATATTTACATGCATTTTCTTAAATACACCACAAATATTCGGGAACATATAAAGGTTTTCTTAAAAAATCCCTAATTTTTCCGCGTGTTTTTTTTTCTTGAATCTTCGAATAGTACTCGTCGAACTGTAATTTAAATTATGTATTTAACTTCTAAGTATACATGAGTATTCAGGATATTCAACTTTCATGAAATTCAATATTACTGTTAGCAGATTCAAGTTAAAAAAATATCAGTTTGTGCAAGAACCCCCATCATTTAGCTTCTCTTAGAGTGTACCGAAATTCACCTCGTTGCAATGCCGATATCTTTCTGAATATTAAAGGGTATTGAACTGAAATTTTTATTTAAGTTGAGCTATAAATCTGGCTCTGACGTTATGAAAGAAAAATTACGCTACGTGTCGCATATACGCAGTAAAAGAATATTTACTACAAATGCTCATATTTCCTGTAATTATAATTCAAAAATTAAATTATTTAATTCAAATTTTTAAACCATACTTCTTTTACATATTGTCAAGTGTTTTGTAAGTTTCGTACAATTTGGTGGAAAACTCTGCATGCTATAAGCAAAAAACACGCAGAAAAAATTTGGGATTTTTAGAAAAACCTTTATATCTTCCCGAATATTTATGCTGTGCTTACGAAAATGCATGTAAATATTATGCACACAAAACATAACTATTGATGAAAGTTACATCTCGTTATCAGCTTTTTGTGAAACAGGATGGGTGAAAGTCCATTTTTTCCTTCATCCGATTCTGGCGCCCCCCAATTGTCCTCTTGACCGAATCTTCACTGTCAAATGTGAGTTTCGACGATGGTATGTTCCACGATTCTCATGTCGAACCATAGTATCCATATTAACTCCAATTTTGTAGCATCTTCAAAATTGTGCATTATTTTTGGACACCAGTGTAACTGTAATTTGAAACAAAATAAAATTCACATCTGAGTTGAATCGATGGTTTTAAGTTATAGCGGTGATTGAGAGGTAATTTGTTGGGTGTAGCCACTTACCAAAAACTATATTTGTGAAACTGTTGAAAATTCAATAAAAAAACTAAACTTTTTTTCTGATTTGAAGATTCAAGCTCGGTTTTCTAAATAAAATCCATTTAAGAAAAATCCTTCACTCCGAGTAAAAAGTGAGGTGTTCATTTAACAAATCCTTCAATGAATTTCTCTGTAATTACAAACAAAACTAGTATTAAAATTACTAATATAATAGCCCAGATCTCTCTCTTGGTAACGCTCTGACGTCACGAACAATAAAAATCTCGCCATAGCACTGCGAGACGTTAAACAGCATTATTTCATTGTTAGAGGACCTAAAGTTCAGTAATTTCAAATTTAAAAGATTAATTGTCGTTCTAAGTTCAAATTTGCTATCGATTGATATAAAATTTATCTCGCTATGATCAATAGTTCCCGAGAAATTTTAAATTATATTAATCATATATTTCAAATTAATTTCCGTTTTTTAATAGAAAGTAGTAAATTACGTCAGTGGTATATCATGCGCGTGATATAGTTTGGACGCCACGATGCATCTCATTATTTATTGCAATCGCGATGATATAATTTGATAATATTTTTTGGCAACGTTCGACAAGCAGAGGAGTGCTTTATTTTGATTAGAATTTCGAAAAAGAATTCCTTTGAAATTTTAACTTTTAACTCACGTTTGACAAGCTGAGAATTTCATGGTTATTGAATTATAATAAAATTGTTAAACAACGAAAAATACGTTACACGGAATGTTGTTTACCAAGAGGTTTTTTTGAATAAAGAAGTATGTATATTTACATATTTCTATAATGTATTTTTCTTTTTTATAAAAAAATATATTTCCTGTCATAAAACACATGTTTAATTTATTTGTTTTCAATCCATCTTAAACATTTTTCTCGCATATTTATCTATTTAAACACGTCAACTTTTACGGGAAATCTCTAGAACGAAGAGGCAATTTGCACCCGTCATGGCATGACGGGTGATTTTCTAGTAATCTCATATTGAAAAATTGATTTTGAAGTAAATTAAACCTAGAAAACCCAAAATGTCCGCTAACTTCTAAGGTGTTCACTTATTTTTTTTAAGCAAATATGAGCTCTATCAGTAACTAGGGTCATTAATACCCATTAATGCCCAAGTTGTATATTTCCAATAATATTTTTATACTAATATTATATGTCCTGAAATCAATGGCAAAAATACTTTAAAAAATCCTGCCTGAAAAATGTATGTTTTATTGCTCTCCTAAACCTAACGTCTCTATTTAAACGAAGTTCTATTAATGAAAAAAGCTTATCAAAATTCTAAAGTTGTGTCAAATTCAAAGAAGAAAACATATTCTTACAATTTCATTTATTGATATATTTGTCAAATGAAAGTATATTAATCTATAAACACTTGGATAAACTAATCCTTTACTTCTTCACATTGCAAAAACAAACCCCCAAAAACTACTTTCCGTGTCTAACTTGAATATAAAAAGGCTACATTATCAACTGAACGTTTAGTATGTGATGCCATCGATTGAATATAAAAGAAACGAATACTTAAAAAGACTTTTTTGTAAAATTTATGTGGAAAAAATTGTTCCTGTGAGTTTATGATACATTTTTAGGAGTATCCTAAATCGGGACGCTAAGCATTAATGAGTTAAGTATGTTCGGATCGGAACGTTTTTTCCCCTCGCCTTGTCTTATTGTGAATTGAAGAATGAGGTACCGGCCCGCATATTTACAAACCCTACCCTGATAGAACTGAGGCAGGAAATCAGCCAATATCATTGCCTACGAGGGGTAGTGACGTTATTTTCAGCTCTCGCACGTAGCGTACGGCAATCATTAAAAAACAAGAGTCGACTAAATAAAATTGAGGCGTAGGTGCTTACTGTAGATCAAAATTCGCGGAGTCCAAGCAACGGAAACATAAACTAATTCAAAGTCCGCATTCAATGGCTTGTTTTGTTATAATTTCCGTACGAGAGCAAAGAATGACGTCATCGACTCTGGGAGAAGCGAGCCAATCATATTGCCCGATTTCTTGCCTCAGTTCTATAAGGGTAGGGTTTGTAAATAGTGGCGGCTAGTGAGCTCAGGAACGAGGATGGTTGCAAGATAATATTTATCAAGAGAATACATTTTTAAAAAGCTACTTGATCTTTCAGCAGGCCAAATTTTTTAATTCCAAATACAGATATGAAATTTCCTGCTTTTCAAATAAATTAAAAAACCAGCATATATGACATTTACTTCTAGTTTTGCTAACAGAAAATTAAGTGAATGCTGATGTGACGATTCAGCTGACGGAAAAAAACCCAGAGCTCCACATACACACTTCCCTCCTCGCCCACTTCAGTCGATGACACTCTTCCAAAAATGAATATCTTCTTCAAAAGAAATAATAATCAAACAACCAGATGTGTTTCTGTCGACGCAACACAAACCAAAACCCATAAACAGCCAATGAGATTGCCACTTTGTGTGGGAATGAGGAAAAAAGAAAAATAAATCAAAAAGAGCATCTTTTTCTCTTTTAGTTCGCTCCGTGCCAACCAGAGCTGCTCGCCGGCATTCCATAGCCTGTCTAAGTTAAAGGGAGAATGGGGTTGCTTTTTCTCTCCGTATTTTCTGCGCAGTGAATAAATTTTGGGGGAGGGGGCATAGTACTTTGCAGCTCCGACCTGCTTCCCTCTTACTTGTTGATTCATTTTCTGTCTTCTTTTCAATTTTTTATTACTTTTTTGCATTTTCGCAAGTCATGGAACTCTGAGAGTGAAAAAGTAAACGAATAAGATTGAAAACGAAAATATAAGTTTTAAATAAAATTCAGAGAGTGCTGCAGCTGTGCAACCCCAACAGACGAACCGCCACTGGGCCCGCCCAGGTGCCATCTTCACTTTGTGACCATAGCTGCAAGTTGTTACATCTGTCTCCAAGAGACCTCGAGCAGCCGTAAAACGTAACATACACCTAGTGGCTTAAATTGTCGTACCTTTAAGGGAAAATGCATTTCTGAGGTTTGATGGTTCATA
This sequence comes from Araneus ventricosus, assembly GCA_013235015.1. NCBI lineage: Eukaryota > Metazoa > Arthropoda > Arachnida > Araneae > Araneidae > Araneus > Araneus ventricosus. The sequence goes on from BGPR01000014.1 coordinate 4,067,884, forward strand.
GAATTACTTGTTTTTCATGCAATACTACCAAATGATAAATCACTAGAATTATACTTTAACCAAGAATATAATACGCTAAAGCTTATTCAGTTATCTGTAATCTTAATCTTTCACAAGTTATTGTTAAATAATCGGAACTAGAGCAGAGTGTTCTGCCACCGACTTTCTCGTATACTTCACAGTATGATAAGTTTTGTGTTTAGCTTTGTTATAAAGTAAAACAAAACTCGAGCAAGAATTTGGGGACTCCTCCCATTGATTGAGTAGGTCTCAAATTTGATTACAGATATACTATTTTAGCGTCAAGTCGACAGACTAAATTTTACTCACCTATCTCGTTCAGCTATCGTGATAAACAAATAGATAATTTACTAGAGGAATTTTGTCAAAAATCTAATACATATACGATTCAGGTGTAAAAATCACATGCTAAAATTCATCTATCTAGCTTGTTGCGTTTTCGAGTTGTTACATTTACATACACACGAACGTACCACCCTTGATGGATTCGGTGTTCAAAAATGCAAATCTATAATCTTGGCGATAAATTCGTATGACAAATTTTGACCATCGTTGAGTTTTTGTGTTATCGTGTTCACATATAGATTGATTGACACGCATAATTGCAAATATATATATAATATGTTTAACAGAGGTCTAAAATGTGGCGAAACATCAAAATCTCGAGTTCGAATTTTTTTGTTAATTACAGTACTTCCTCCTTCTATACTTCTCATACAATGAACCACAAAGAGCTACTCCTGGCCAACCTTAGAACGTGAGTGAATCTGAATGACCCGGACGCCACGACAATTAATCGAAAACTGCGGCCTCATTACAAGCAGCACATACGACGCTACTCTCAGACTGAGGTACGACCCTTCAACGGTAGGAGGTAGCTCGGTCCCACACCTATACTATATCGCACCAGGAAGCGAGACTCTGTTTACTTATACGTAGGTTCTTAGCCCCACATCTGGAGTTTCCCCGTAAGTGGGAACTTATACAAGGAATTAGAAAAATAATTGGACACTGTTTTCTGGAAAGCAGCGACGTCTCACTCTCGATGTGAACCTTAAGAAATAAACAACAATGAATCCAATATTAGAATTACAATATTATCTTTTTAACGTAGGACTACGTTCCTCCCATTGGGGTCTCAGGAAGGAATTTGATTCACACGCCAAAACGCCACAAAAAACGTTGTATGGGAGATCCTCTATATCTCGGTAACTACATATGCTAAAAACATAACTAATGTCTTATTTTAGAGATAAAGGGTAACAACAGAAGTTGCAAACAAAATTTGAAAATCGAAAAAGAGTCACGCTAGTAAAGTAGTCCTACGCCTTTAACATCAGCGGCTGTTTGAAAAAGACAGCCTCCCGTCATTTTTTTATTGCTCTACTAGCAAAGTACCTGGCGTTGCCTCGTCTTTTTCAGGTTAAATTCTTTTGATGACTTTGCCCCACCCCACCCTGAGGGACTGGGTTAAGACATATTTACCCGTACAAAACTTCAAGTTGACTAATGAGGAACATGCGTACCATGTTTCATCAAAATCGCCTAGCATGTCAGTCGGCTTATTTATTAAATGTGTTTCGAAGACTTTGCCCCACCCCACCCTGAGGGACTAGGTTAAGACATATTTACCCCTACAAAACTTCAAGTTGACTAATGAGGAACATGTTAGCTCATAAGCTCTCATCAAACAGTATGTCAGTCGGCTTATTTATTAAATGTGTTTCGGAGACTTTGCCCCACCACCCTGAGGGACTGGGTTAGGGCATATTTAAACCCACAGTACATCAAGTAGGCTAATGAGGAACATGTATACCAGTTTCATCAAAATTGGTCCAGCCGTTCGGAAGTGACGATGGAAAAAACATATATACATACGGTGAGTTATATATGTGTGTGTGCTTAGACTACAAAAACGAATTAAAAATTGACATTCACGAGAAGAGAAACGAATTCAAATTTAACGTTAATAAACTTATTTTTTGGAGCTCTAATATCTTATAAAATCTACAAAAACACAATTATCAATCAACTTATAAGAATCAACAAAATACCCTATTAGCACAAGATATTTTGTGGTATCTCCCACGAAGTTGCAACAATATTCTGAATGTCGCACAACATCGTAAAGATGTCGTATGAATATTGTTGAGTATCTTGTGCTAATAGGGTATGCAATAACACATTGCCAAAAGCAAATCAGCACAGAAATAGCCTCAACATTAATAAAATTCCTCCTCCCTTTAAGAGACCTCTGATTAATGGATTTAGATGTAAGTAAAGATTGCTTATCAGAGCGATTCAACGCGAAGTATAATATTCCTGTAGGTACCTGCCGATAAGATCTGATATTTTACCTGAAAACTGTCTTTAGACATTTTCTCTGTTTTTCATATTTTACTGCTTCCCTACGCTTTCTATCGTTATCGCTTTTCTATTTAAACCATCGTTCCCAACCTCACTTCCGGCACCAAGAAGTTAAGCCGCAGCTGTAACTCGATCCCTACACCCTTCAACACGGTCTCTTCACAATGGCCTCCAAACCTGCGCCACGTCAACATCGTCCTTCTGGCATAAAATTTATTCTTACCTTTTGCTCTAACGTTATATCATCATCGTACTTTTGGTTTTAATTTTCAAAACTCTCTTCTGTTTTGGTTTGACTTTAGGGATGAAATCTTTTTTAGCTTACGGCGTAACTGAGTTGCAAGAAAATGTCAAACTTTTATATTTCATAATTCCAACAATCTCATCCCCTGGAAGAAACGTTATTGTGCTTAACGTTTCTCATTTTACGACTTAAACTCTTTCATTTTGCGGATTTATACTCTATCTCCACACGCTTTTGGAATGTGAGTTTTAGCCTCATTCTGCGTATGATATATTTATATTTTTCCATCTATACTATTCGCATTTTATCTTTACTCGGATATACTTTCAATTGTTTTTCATATCTTTTCAACTTGATATGAAAGTTTATTTTATTTTTATTTTATTGCTTTTCTATTGTGTTTTGCTTCTTTATATATATATATAATATTGGGTCATCTTTAAATGAAGTTTGTTTATCTATTACTGACCTTATATAATAGGAATATGCAGTAGCCTGGAGGTAAGGTCTCAACTTCGAAATCAGAAGATCACGGATTCGAGTCCCGGTTCCACCTAAGATCCATCACGTATGTGGCCCTGATGCATGATATATCCGCCGTCTTAGGTCAAACGTCCTCATGCTAGAATGGTGTTTATTTATTTATCACCCACGCCGACCCATACACCCATAGGTATGGAATGTTTTAACAGTCAGCGGTGAAGAATACAAAGAAAACGTGTTACATTATATAAAGATTTAAAAAAAGTAATAAAAAGCATCATCAAAATAATTATGTATTTTTGATGATTGTACGCTAGCGTGATGTGAAACTTTAAATATGTGAAAGGAGTCCCCAGAGAAATGGAGGGGGGGACTTTAAATGCTGTCGAAAGGGTGTTCCCAGAAGGGGGTTTCAAATCTGTCGAAGGTATGTTACGAGAAAGGGGACATAAATCTGTCGAAAAAGGGTATTCCCGAGAAAGGGGGAGACTTTCAAATACTATCGAAAGGTATTCCCAAGAAAGGGGAGGGACTAATACTGTCGAAAGTTATTCCCAAGAAGGGGAGGGCTCTTAAATGCTTGATTCAGAGGGGACTTATTATGGGTATTCCCGAGAAAGGAGGGACTTTAAATGCTGTCGAAAAGGTTCCCAGAAGGGGGGGGACTTACTAAATACCGTCGAAAGTTGAGTGGGCATTTCGAAGGGTATCCCAGAAAGGGGACTTTAAACTGTCAGAAAAGTCTCGGAGAGGGGTTGTAAGCATGTCGAGAATTCTAGCCCTTTCTTGCAATTAAAGTAGATTTTTTTTTCAGTGGTTAGAAATTGAGCGGTGTAATAAAGGATTTATCTAAAAGATGGGAAGATTCTAATTTGTTATATTCTATATGTATACATTTTGTTTTGGATTTCTACATGTAAATATAGTCCTCACAACTTAGCAAACTTCAGCCATAATTTGACTCTTTCGCGAAAAAACTCTAACCAATCATCCGATAGTAAAAACAATTTTTCTCGGAGAAAAAAAGATATCCTTTTTAACGAAAACTTCATAGATGAAATTAAAACTTTACTTCAGGACATTAGCGAAAGGGGAGCAGATGGCTTGTTACAATGGATGGTTAACTCAAAAGATACATCTTTTCAATCTTTTTCGAATTTTTCCCGTAATCAGTTTTTAATTCCTTGCCTAGTTATTTTTTTACACCCACCAGAGAATCGGGGCCATTTGAATATCCCAAACGTTCTCAGGGTGCAAAAGCCATCAAGGCCTGCTTTTTACCAAGATAGAAAGAGTGTTAAAAAGACTCGAGCGAAAAGAGATTTGGATGAGAAAAGTTAAGCCTTTTTTATTTTATTTTTTTAACTTTCTTTTCTTTCATTGCATTAAGTCAAATCAAAGTGCTGGAAAAGATGAAAAGATCAGCGGAAGGACGATTCGAACTTTTTTTTATTCCTTTATTTTGCGGTCGTAATAAGATTTGACCGTTCCGCTGAAGTGCAAATTGCGAAGATTTCGAACAATCGAATTTTATTATTCACGGATGACATTCTCAGCTTTATTTTTTTCTTCAGCCCCGACCCACTTTTAGAAAGAACTTTCGCTTAATTTTAGCGAACATTTTTTTATCTTCCTCGTTCTTTGCAAAATAAATATAGATAATGGAAATTAAGAAAATCATTTTCTTACAAAAATTACCTTCTTATGTTAATTAATAAATTCGGAATATTCAGCCGGCTTCTTTGTTCCAGAAATTTCACCAGTGGACGATTCCGGATATAAAAAAATCATTTTTTCACTTATTTTTTCCTTTCATGAATGACTTTATTTGATTAAATAAAGGTACGTTTTTTTAATTATCTACTATTTGAGATTGTTCTTATATTTCTGGAAATAACTTGCAGCGTTGCTTAGATTTATTCAATGGAATATAATAGGCATTTGAAATTACCTATTAGCTGTATTTAAAGAAAAACTCAAAGAAGCAAACTTTAGCTATTGCTTAAATGGGGAACTAATATTTTACAATTTATTGATAACTACCTCATTTGGTGACAGTTTGTTCATCATTGCTGTTGGCTGCGTCTGGTTTCAACTAAATCAGTTCTAAAATTTTAGAAATAAAAATGAAAATTATAAAATGCATAAAAACAATTTTAAAAAACTATAAAAAACTTTATGAAAAACAACAAAAAAATTATTAGGTTTTTAGTTAGTGTATCCCTCGCTAGATGGAGATAGGTTTGCACACATATAAACAAAGTTCACTTTTGAGCGTCGTTTATTTTCCATTCCACAACAAGAGAGGTAAGACATTCTAAGCCCCCTTTTTTCAGATTACGTTTAAAAGAATGTTTTGAATTTCTTCTTTGTGGATAAATGTTTTTCTTTCCAATTTGTTCCGGAATATGTTCAGGCCTTAGAGGAAAATTCAAATTTAGACCTTAAAGTCGTTTTTCCTCGACATAAAACATATTCTAATTTTGAATCTGCATGGATGAAGGCCTATGATTACATCATCCACCAGATTCTTCTTCCTCCTCGTTCTTTTTCATTCGTTTTTTGTTAATATCATTGTATTAAAACTTTCCTTAATTTGTATTTATATCTAAAATTTTATTTAAATTTTTTTAAACTATCTTTTCTTATTTAATTATTTAACCTTCCTATAACTTGACGTATCCTGTGTACTTTTGTACTTCAGATGCACTAAGTGGTAAAAAAAATATTAGAAACACCCTGCTTTGCAATGCTAATCGCGTTGAACACCCTCTGATTTTGATGACAACTGATATTCTTCTAAGCGTGGATTCTGCAGGTTGCTGAAACCGCTGAAAAAGAATATCAACCCATGCTAACAAAATGGCAAATCTTAATTCCCTCAAATTGGATGGTGGTATTTTGGATCTGTGAACAGATCTTCTCAAATCATCCCTCAAATGCGCCAACCATGAGCCCGAACATCAGCATTATGGTAAAAAAAATACGTTTAAATTCTCATACGCATCTGATTATTAGAATCAACAACTGGTCCCAAAATTTGAAAAGGGAAAGGGAAGGGATTTGAAAAGGGAAAGGGAAGGGATTTGAAAAGGGAAAATTTCATTTTAAATGCAGGTTGGTCATAAATTATTGGACCCATTTCAAAAATTAATAGAAAAAACTAATAATGTTACAACTACGGATTTTTTTTAAAATGAGAGCGCATTTTAAAAAGGTTTTTTCAGATAGGTAACGCGTCGTTACAGTGATCTAGGTGGTAGTAAAGTGTTGGACATTTCCAATTTTTGAGAGTCATTATCTGTAAAACTATTAAAGCTAGAAGAAAAATAAAAAGTATGAATTCGTAAGGAATTTTACGCTCTTTAATTTGTTAGATCAATTGTAATTCTAAGACTGGATACTTTTCGAGATATTCAAGAAAACCTTTGTAAACTGATAAAGGAAAAACACTAAAAAAGGAAACCAGAAAACAACCATCGGCTTCTGCTCATCTGCAGCCATTGCGTACGAAAATCTCTCGCTGCAGCAAATTGGGAATGTCTTAATGATACGTGACCTATCTGAAAAAAAAATTATTTGCTTTTTCATTTAAAAAAACCAGCATAACATTTTTAGATTTTTGTATAAATTTTTTAAACGTCTCCAATAATTTATGATCACCCTGTATTAATATGTTTCGTGGATACCTCAAGTAAAACATGAAAATTGTTATTTTTTTTATTTTTTACTACCCCTTTCGAAACATTCTTCTGGTTCTTTAAACACATCCTCCGGGATACACATCTTCACAATCCAAACTATATCTGTTCCAAATTTTATAACTATAGGTCCAATGCTCCATTCTAGACAGTGTCGGGGACAGATTTGCATAATCTTCAGGTGCGTGTTCTGATGCATATCTCTGTAAATTTAGAAAATGAAGCTATTGTCTATTAGTGAACGAAGCAATGAAGATGAATTCATTTCTTTAGAATAATTGGCAAAACCATAAGACTAGTCATCCAGCCACGACCACTGGGCAGATTTCGAGAATTTTTATTTCATGTGGAAGCTTATGACGTTTACATATGTCGTCAAGGGTCGTCTGCCGCCCACCACCCTCCATTTTCGAGAGAAATCGAAAAAATACTTCTCCATTGTACATTCTCTACGGGAAAAACCTTCATTCAGTCCCCTATCCTCAATCACTGTGCCTATTTCGGCACTTTTTATTTCACATAAAAGCTTATGACCTCTAGATATGTCACCAATGGTCGCCTGCCACCCACCATTTTCCATTTTCGAGATATATCGGAAAATAAAACTTTGGCGGAGTTCCTCGGCCTTTACAATCGCCAATTTATTTCGCCAAGTTGCAAGCATAGCTACAGGCTATTAATATTACGGGCGAACAGGTTGCCGAAGGCAGCTAGTTATTAATGAAAATGAGTAGACTTTTCTAGCAAACTTTCGGTGAGGTTTCTAGGTCTCCTAGTGGCAGGATCTCGGCTTTGTGATAGGAAGATGGATTCGGGCACTGATATCCCCCCAAATCCATCGAGCGAGCGTGGTTTGTCTCCCTAAGTATGAGGAGGCTCAATAAAGTGACCAGACGGCTGTTATTAAGCGCGATTCCCCATTTCGACACTTGGCTGGGGATAAAAAAAAAATTCCTGTTGACCAGACGGAAAGCGAAATTAAATTGCTTTTGTCTCGTTTAGGTTTGTAAGTTTTCTGCAATCATTATACAAGAGCAATTAAGTATTGCCGAAAACTGGGCGAGATAGGGATAGCAAAATCTAAACATATATTCTTGATGATCTTATTCACGAGAAAGAAAGAACAGATGTTATGAAAGAAGAAAAATTTTAACACTAAGCGTACCGACACTTCACCGACACACTGAAATTGCTATTGAACCATTGGAAAACAGTCATTTGACCTGTGGAGGTAGTTATTAAATTGCTAATAGTAAATATGGAGGCACGGTGGTCTAGCGATAAGGTTTCGGCTTCTAGGCCAGTGGGTTACAGGTTCGAAGCCCGATTCCACTGAAGATCCGCAATGTATGTGGCCCTGTTGCACGCTAAATCATACATAGGGGGCCAAACGTCCTCTCGCTGGTGTGGTGCGGAAACTTGGAGAGGAAGTGCCAGCTCAGGTGTCGTCCCCGTCATCTGACCGAGGTTCAAAATTACGAGATCCATCCCAAAAAAAGTCCTCGTGTAGATTCAAAACCGGACGTTAATGTAACTAAATGGGGAAATAATTAATATTTACCATGAAGATAAAGTTCAAAATTGCAGCTGTAATAACATCATGAATTTTGTTTATTATGGACCGGACATTCAATTTAAGAGGTATACTATTAAAATTGAAGTTTGACTAACGATTGCTTTGATTGTCCATGACCGTATGTTTGTAGACGCAACGCGCAGACCATCGGTGGTGCTCAAAGCAGAAAGATGGCGACGCGTCCGAACTTTAAATATTGTCGAAAAGGGGATTCCCCGAAAAAGGGGCTCTTGATACAGTGGAGATTCAAGTCACGCTTGAAGTTAAAGTAGAAGTGCTTTTACCTTGGAATTAAAGTAGAAGTGCGTTTTAAGGATTAAAAATTAAGCGGCGTAAAGAAGAATTTATTTCAAGATGGGAAAAGTTCTATATATATATATATATACTTAAAAGTAAAATAATTTACTACATTTATAAATTTTTTAAAGTTTAGTTTCTGAAGAATTTTACTTTGCATAAAATGTTATTATCCAACTATGAAGAATATAGATGAATCAGGTTGAAGGAAAGTTAGAAAAAGTTGTAGTAAAATAGATATTAGATATAGTATAGTGAAATACATGATTATATTTTTTTGAACTTTTAAAAAATAATTCATCCTTCCGTAGCTCTCTTGATTTAATTATCTTTTACTAACCTTAAATTATAGAAATTTTTTTAACAAATAAGATCTCGATTTTGCAATCGCGGATTCTAACCATAATTCAATCAAATTTCTAATGCTTAAACAAGTCTGAAGCTATTTTAACACATTAAAGCCTAGCGTCCCGTTTCAGAGACACTTCTAAAAATGCATCATAAGCTCATAGAAGTTATTTTTTCTGCATATATTTTACAAGAAAATATTTTTGAGTATTCGTTTCTTTTTATATTCAGTCGATGGCAGCATATATCAAGTGTTTGGTTGATAATGCAGCCTTTTTATTTTCAAGACAGACTCGGGAAGTATTTTTTTGCGATGTGAAGAAGAAACGGGTAAGTTTGTTCAATTATTTATCAATTAATTTACTTGCATTTAACAAGTATATGAGTAAATATATTTCAAGAATATTTTTCTTTTTCTAATTCCACATAATTTTAGAATGTGATAGGTGATTTTGGCATTGACAGAATTTTGTCTAAATAGAGACACTAGACTTAGGGGAGCAATAAAACATATATTTTTCAGGCAGGATTTTTTGTTTAGTATTTTTCCAATTGTTGTCAGGACATGAAATTTTTGTGTACAAAATTTTATTGAAAAAAATGCGAGTTGAGTATAATTGGATTAACCCCCCGAATGCAAATATCCTTCCGCTGGTGTGGTGTGGAAGCTTCCAGGGGGAGCTGTAGGCTCAGGAGTCGGCCTTTCCCTCTGTCCCCTCTTCAAAATTGTGGGGTCCGTCCTCCAATAGGCGTCGTGTGGCTTCTCAACGAGGCTGTAACGTCACGACCGATGGCGTCTGTTTATGGCTGAGCAAGATGGAGGCAAATGCAGACAAATTGTTGTCTTTCAGAAATTTATTTACAGCTCAATCACATTTATGCAAATTTACAATATTCATTTTCTTGGTTATTTAAGTTATATAAACTCTAAAATGAACTGAAATACCCTCGAGGGGAGGTGCTGTACTCTGGTCGAGAATTTAGAAATAATTGAACGTCCTTAGCAGCACCGGGTTTGAAACATTTCCCAATTGAACTTGCTGGAGGTATTTCCTCATTAATTAACTTTCACTAACCTGCATTCTGCTGGAAAAATTAAGAACGGTTTCAGGAGTTCTACGTAAACTCCCGCAAGATCAGGCCCGAAGTCCGGGTCTGTCAGCAAAACACAAGAAATCGCAATCCCTATCGGGAGCACTGCAAGTCTCGATACGAAAAATGTTCTTGACCTCTCTGGTTCTTGTCCCCAGATCATCCACATTCGATCTCCCCTTTCCACACATGAACTCATCTTTTATTACGCTTAAGGTCTGTTCATGAGGCAATCACATTCCATTTCACAAAGCTTTAGTTCCCGACCAGCATTCATCTTTTCGCTATCGCTATTCACACAAAGGCAAGTTTTTCTCTCTAGTCTGTCAGCTATCTACCTTTTGTATTCGCATAAGAATAAAGCATTGTCCAGTCTCAGACACGTTGGCGACTTTGTCAATCGACGCTTTTGTTAGGCCCCGCACCTTCAACCCCGGCTGATCTCCGACCAAATCAGACATTGTCCCTTTCCTGACATGTTAGCTTCTGTTAAAAAGTGTTGCATCTGATCACATCTGAAATCCTAAGATAATTGCTAGACAATTTTGCTACAGGGCGTTAACCTAACACGTTAACAACTATTTAAGATCAAGTATGAAACGATGACATTAACACCAAACGTTCCGACACTTGGTATATACCTATTCGTAACGTAACCATTCAAGTGACCGGTTTTCATATAAAAACTTTATTTTGCATGATTAAATATTGAAAATATTGATTTTAGTAAAGAAATACTCAACGAAGTAAATTTAAGATAATTCATCAAAAAATAATTTTGTGGAATTTCCATAAAGTTATCGTCTTCACAGACAGACAGAAATCGTTACGTGTTTTTGCCGATGTTGACGAAGATAAGGCAGATTTGTACGTGTTTTTTATATTGAGCGTGCTTTTTTAGATTGAAACAAGTACGTGTTAAGTTCAATATGAGAAACGTGTTTTTTTATATTGAACTTAACACGCAACAGACTATGCAGTAATGTGCATCAAATTGATACGATATGTGAAATGTGCATGTGCAATCCGATATTCTTAAAAGGCGATAAATTTTGCTCCCGGTCAAATGACCTGTCATTATAAATACGTGTCACGTGTCGTCACGTGTTTATCGGAATTAACAAAGAAAAATAAAAATAAATAATGAAAAACTAATTGCATATAATTAATAGAAGTCATGAAGTGAAGTGTGAAAAGTCGAAAGTTTAGTTATGAAGTCAAGTGTTTACAATCGGTCACTTGACCAGTCATGGTACGTATAGTGTAGTGCATGTGATAATTTTACTAAGAAAATACAGAAATTTTCTTTCTCAAACCTTTTTAAAATGTATAGCGCTTGAGCATTGCATATACACCTTCTGCAAAAAAGTTTCAGCCTCTTCTAGGAATATTTTTTAGTTGTAGAACCATTTTTCCTTGGGTTATGCGCCAGCGATTACCAGGAAAAAAACGAACTTCTTCATAAAAACAGACACGTTATAAAACACCTTCTGAAGCGGACACAAAGAACTTCCATACATTTGCCCCTTTTCTGCATAATGTTGTCACACTTTTATCACTAGAATAAAACTTGAATTTTTTTTCCCTTCAGAATTGAAAGTTTTACGCTGAGGGTGAAAAAAAATCAAAATTTACGAGAAGAAGGGAGAAGGAAAAATAGTTTATTTTCTTATAATCTAAAATTTTTCAACAGATACCAAACTTTTTTATTTTTATTAATAACTTTTTGTATAAAGGAAGGGAAAGATGGACGCAAACTCTGATGCCAAAATAATGGTTCTCAAAAGAAACCAGAAGATAAAAAAAATCGTGTGAGAAACTCGTTTTTTTTATGTATTCCAAATACATAAAAAAGCAGTTTTCGAAAAGCGCTCTCAGCCGTTCAAGATCCATCGATTAAAGAGGAAAGTCCGTTATTTATTTGCTCATCCGGGAACAGATTCAATCGATTATTTCTACGAAATCCTTATCATCATCGGACGAGCGATAGATCCACGTCGCCCCCCCAAAAAACAACAACAATAAAAAAAATAAATGAATAAAAAAATGAATCAATCTTTCTTTTTACCACCTTTCTTCCCTTTGTCATTGTGTACGGAAACGTTAAGAAAGTAAGTAGAACCACCAAAAAATAAAAAAACGGATTATTATGAAAAGAAAGTTTTATCAAGAGTATTTTCGCAACAGTAGATTTTTGCCTTTCCCTTGGAGAAAGTTATTCAGCGATAAATATGGAAGGAATAATGAATGAAGAATTCATAATCGATGGCCGGCAATGCAGTTAGAGGTTCATCATCAGTGGTATATTTGATATCCGCTCTGATGAAAAGAGGGCCAATTCTTTTCGCGTGTCTCTTTTGCCGAAAACTTTATTGGATCGATATTTTCGTATTCATCGCTGTTTTTCGATCGAAGAGAAAGTGATAAATTCTGAAACGTCGATGCTGGAAACTATCAGAAATTGGATTTCTCGCGCCGGAGAAAAGGAAGAAGAGAGAAAGGCGACGCGCATTAAACCGGTCGGATATCCGAATTCTGAGAGCGGAATTTAAATTCACTGACACGGATTGCTGATTTTGTAGCCCTGGTCGCTTAAGAAAACCGTTATGAAAATCTGTTGGAAGAAAATGCATTCCCAGTATTTCTTTGAAAGCTTTTAAGTTTTAAGCAGTTTGCTTGAAATGCGTTAAGATTTAATTAGATTTGTTGGGAGTGAAAAACAAAAATCAACATTTTGATTTACTTTTAGGTGAAAAGCTTTCCAAGTCCAATATATCTGTACAAAAATTCATCTTTTAATTTGCTTTTCGATTATTCGTTAACATGGTTTGTGGTATAAACATTGTCTAGAGTAAGTACAGTTACAGATTGTCTTTTTATTTGAGCTTGCATCTAATTCGTATTCCGCACACAATGTGTTAAGTTCACATTTCTCGTTAAGTTACCATTTTTGAAAATGCGGGGTTACAATTGCATCGCGAGTGCGCATGCTGAAAGCTGCGGGTCCAATGTTAATTGCAACCAACTGCACAATTATATTTAAATTTTAATTGATTATTATCATCAATAATGATAAATGCAATATTCTAAGCCACTGATTCTCAATATGTAATGGGGGAAGGTAAACGTAGAGACTCGACTTTTTGGATCGCAGGTTCGAGACCCAATTAAGGAAAAGGTAAAGACTCGACTTTTTGGATCGCAGGTTCGAGACCCAATTCTAACAAATATCCGCCGTGTAGTCGGACTGACGCATGTTAAATCTTTATTCAAGGGAGAAACGCCCTTACATTGATATAGTGGGAAGTTTGAAGATTGGGGTGCCACTTCAGGTGTCGCCCTGGTCATTTGATCATTGTTTAAAGTTACGACCTCCGTCCAAAAAGTCATTCGCAACTGTGAAAAGGAACGTTAACCTAACTGAACTGGACACATGGAGTCGGTTTAAAAATAAAGAATAAACTCCAAAAAAAAAGAAATTATTAAAATCAAAACAAGATACAATTTATTAGTACCAAATTAAATTCCCATCCTTTATAAAATAAATGCGTATAAATAAAACAAAAAGTATCGTGATATTAATTATTAAAAATTCCAAACTTCTTTGAAGGATGGGTAAATTTCAAAACAAACAATAGGAAGAGGAGACACGATAAGACTCATATGGATAGTTGCATCCCAAAGATTGAAAACCGCTCCTCTAAAATATCATGATAGAAAATAAGCCTCTATTACGATTTCGCCAGAGGATCTAGATTGATACTACAAAAATAGAATTTTTTTAGAAACACGCTTTCATTAATATACTTGATGTGCTATGTAATTTTTTTATCAAAAATTTGGTCATCAAAACACAATCGCAAAAGCGTGAGGCACATATATAAATTATCAAAGCAAATTGGAATTTTATTCACATTTATAATATATTATAATTTCTAACGAACGATGAGAAATTTTTTTCAAATATTCATTGCGGCTTAATTTGATTACAGTATTGCTTTCAACACCCCACAATTTAACGGTTTTGTTTTGTTCTCCATATTTTTGATTTTTAAAAATGCTATTTTCTACTAATAACAGTTGTTAAAAACCTTTTCATGTTTATTATTTTCTAAATTTTAGTCTTTAATATATTTCATAATTCATTATTGACCGAGCGAAACGAGGTCTCCGTTTTAACTCGATCGTTCAGCAGTTCGTCTTTCTGTAAATTTATTTGCTACGCAATCGCGACCAAACGCGTTGTTCGATTTTCTTCGACTTTGTTCCTTGATAAATGTCCCTTCGATAAATGTTCCTTGAAGCAATAAAAAACGATGTATATGTAAGGATCTTTAATTTTTAATTCACTTTAAGATAGTGGGAATTTTACTGATTTCAATGTTTTGGCGAGTTTAGCACCATTAAAACATTTGAATTATTTTGGTAAAGGCGAAACATTTAATTGTAATTTTTTTAATACTGATAAAAGCAGACATTTAATTATAATTTTGTTCATATTGATAAAACATACAATTATTTGCAATTTTATTAATACTGATGAAAGCAAAGATTTGTGCAAATAATTCGCATTGGGGGAAAAAAAAGATATAAGCTCATAGTTGAGTTATTTCTCCTGTTTAGTTCCATCTAATCTTGTTTTTTCTTTTCGTGACAGTTATTTTTAGCGATTCAACCAAACGGTTCATGTTATAAAAATTTGAAGGAGATTATCTGTTATTTGTGCAACGTTCTTTGCGCATTTATCACGATAATTTTCTTATTGTCATAATAAATACCAATCTCATTATATCCAAGACACTTCATCTAGCTTCACGTGCTTTTTCCATGTTAAGGTTATGATAATAAAAACTGTTTTCCTGGAAAATTAATCGAGAGTCAAATTATGCTGCCCGGTGTCCCTACAAACAATACTGTCTTCACAATAAGTGACAACAATGGCTAAACTTTTAAAGACCGCGATGGAAAGCAGATCTTAATTTTTTTTGGGGGGGCCCCCCCCCCCCCAGGTCTACTATTCACAGAACTACTAGTTACAAACATTACGCAATTTTAGAATATTTTTTTATTAAATTTACTACCAGATGGCGCACGAGTATAAAATCAAAATTTAATTCAGAACAATCGATCAGCTGACAATTAAGCTCTGAAATTATTCAATTATTGCACTCTCATCGAGAGTACAGAACTCGGAACTCTAATACATCTGAAAGCGAATGAAAAATTCCAACTTCACAAACATTAAATCAGACAAGTTCAATAAAAGTGCATTATAAAATTATATAAAAATGAAAAAAATGTAAGAAAGGAGATGATGGATTCATCTTCTGGAAATTAAGAAGAGCATCTGTCTGTACTTCACGCTTAGTTAACAGTTTATACAACTCAGTTTGCTCATATGTTAATAAGCAAATGACCTCAACGAAATATTAATATATACAGGGTGTCCACACTTATCGTTGTCCAATAGCTAATTTCTAAACCGTTAGAGATAGACTTGTAGTTCCAATTGGAAATATGCTTTAAATGAAGGGAAGAGTTATATTTTATGTTTTTGAGTCAATAAATATATTTCTGAAAAAGTTACGAATTCTAATTTTTTATACGGTCCCATAAGTCGTATTTAGTAAAATATTCTTCACACACTAAAATTTCAAACAAGGAAAGTTCCGCTCTTCTACGACTAAAACTGGCCGAGTTACGGAGCTTCGAATTTCATAATTTTAAAACAATCAGCGGCTTCGTCGAACAAGTGTTGCGCATTGATTGGTGGATCGTCTTCAAGGCGGCTATTGAAATGGTGTAAAGTGATCTAGGTCAGCGATATCCAAAGCTCCATAACTCGGTCAGTTTTAGTCGCAGAAGAGTGAAACTTACAATGTTAGTGTGGGAAGAATACTTTACTAAATATGACTGATGGGACCGTATAAAAAATTAGAATTCGTAACCTTTTCAGAAATATATTTATTTACTCAGAAACTTAAAATATAACTCTTCCCTTCATTTAAAGCATTTTTCCAATTGGAACTATGAGTCTATCTCTAACGGTTTAGAAATTAACTATTGGACCACGATAAGTTTGGACACAAAGTATATTTTATTACTGAAAACAAAGCAATTAATTAACGTAAATGTATAGGCAATATACGCATCATATATGAGCGTTAAATTATTGTTCTGAAAGCAGACTTAAGTTGTCATCTGGCCCGTAGACCTTGAATCCAGAAATGAAAGTATTGAAAGCAAAGAGCTCAAGAGAAGTGTTCAAGAGGTTGAGAACATTCAGTTTCTTCAGCCCACAAAATGTCTTGTGAAACTGAAGTTTGCCTCCATTTTACTATGAACATCTAAAAAATTCAGGGGTTTTTTCTTTCAATTTTTACATAAACTACAACGTTGGTTGCAGTGGTTATAAAAGCCTTTTTTGTTACAGTATTTGAAATTTACTACTTTATTTTGCCCAAAACGCGTTAAATCACCCAAATTTTAAGTTATTGGCGCAGACTTTCTTACCTACACTATACATTTCTGTTCTACTTGAAACTTTTTCGAAACTTGATTTCTTAATAAACATTGTGTTTGTCGCAGCTTGTCCTAAATCGAACCTTGCGCGAAAAAAGCCTTATAATCTCGATACCAATACTTGGTTGCAGTGCAGCTCTGTTTTCACTGAAAATCATCAAAATTTTGTAAGACAGTCTGTTCTAGTTATTTTCAGTCTGTTAGCAGAATTTTTACTTTCGTTTTAAAATGCCAGTGTCATTGTCTCATTTCGTCACTTACCAACCCATCTCAATTTTTTTTAATTTCAAGAGGAAGAAAATACCCAATTTTTCGCAACCAATAACGAATAATTTCTGAAATTTTTCACATCTGATAGGAACATGCAGTCTCATCTTCAGAAAAAATATTAAAAAATTTCAGAATATTCGTTATTGGTTGCGAAAAATTGAGTATTTTCTTCCTCTTTGAAATTAAAAAAAAATTGAGATAGGTGGCGTTGCTTGTTAACCGACGATATTGCAGAGTCAAACATTTTTTTTTTACATAACAAAGAAGCGATGGAGCAAAAACTTTAATCTAAACTTGAATCTTAATACTTATAAAATTTATCACTTCGAAAATTATGATGTTTATCGCATCGTAGCAATTTTTATATTGAATTAATCCTGTTAATTCGCTTTACCTTTCAATACGCCCTATCATCAAACTTCACTTAGACAGCTAGCTTATTACGCTTTGGAGTAAACGTGTTTACATACACACGGACAGACAAATAGTCTACCCGCTGATGGATTTGATGGTCCAAACTTTAGTCCACAATTTTGGCGTAAAAATCGCATACATACTAAAATTTACTCTTCTAGTTTTTTTATTTACTCATTTTGTTCACATTCACATGGGTGGGCACAGAAACAGATTTCTCACAGCCGAATTTCATCTAAAATTTGATGGAAATATACAATTTTGATGTAAAGGCCACATACCAAATTTCATTTATCTATCTCGTTCCGTTTTTGGGTTATCGCGTTCACGGACCGAGAGACAGACATAATTCTGAAAATGGTTTTTTTTTTTCGAACTCGGGAAGATCTATACTGTGGAAATTCATTCAAATTTCGCTTCTTTAGAATTTTTTGATGATTGTAATACTTTGATTTTGTTTAATTCTTTCGAAAGTAAAAAATACGAATTTCTTTATACCTTATATTTTAATCACAGCTGTTGGATACAGAAAGTAGGTAAAGAAACTTTATCCAACCTTGAATTCTGACGGGTTCGTGATCCTAGACGAAATTTAGAATTTTTTTTGTGTGTGTGTGATCTTCAGGATAGACACTTTGTATGTAATTGTTTACATTTAATTATTTTGGGCCGTTTTCTTTAATGTCATCTGCTTGCATAGAATTAATAATACATTGTTTTATGCTTACAGGTACTAACAACTACGCTTCAGTTCCATAAATTCTGCTTGATTTTGATATATTGTTCCCATCAAGTCCCATTTACCTCCAAAGTGGCTATTACGGTCTTAGTAAAATAAAAGCATAAAGTATCATAATTAATAAATCTTAAATATTTTCTAAACAAAAGCACATAAAATAAAATGAATTTTTTTAAATAGGAATAAAACCAAAGCAAAAAAAATAGCTTTGCCATCTGTCTTAAAA
The DNA here is from genome assembly GCA_013235015.1 of Araneus ventricosus. Taxonomy (NCBI): domain Eukaryota; kingdom Metazoa; phylum Arthropoda; class Arachnida; order Araneae; family Araneidae; genus Araneus; species Araneus ventricosus. The sequence continues at coordinate 4,086,184 of BGPR01000014.1, forward strand.
ATAGGGAATAATATATGAAAAAAATAAGGGGGGAAATGAAAAGAAAGCGAAACATTTCCTTTCTGAGCTAAAATTCAACTGAAGCGAGACACAGAGCGCCATCTCTCGGAACTGTTTTAAAAGCTTTAACTGAAAGGTTTAAATTTCTGCAAATTAAAAACACGCATAGAATGTTATGCCATCTCTACTTTTTTTAATTACTTAGCAAACTTGCTGCTAAAAGATTCCTAGTAAAATTAAGCTAGACAATTATCATTTTTCATTATTAATGTAATCAAAATTCGGTTTCACATAATTTAAAACTTGAAACTCGTTTAAATAAATATATTTTAATATTTATTTTTAAATGGATCAAAATTAGAAATTTAGATCTTATAATTACGTTCAGGATTGATACTTAGGATGATCAAAATTTAATCAAAAAGCAAAGATCCGGGGGTGGTATAGACCATAAAAATTTACTAAATAAACTATAAAGGTTGTTTCCCAACAGGGATAGTATCAGTGCTGGAAAAGATTCCGGATGGTTTGAAGAAATATACATTTTCATTGCCAAAAAATTATGTACCCTTTAACATGATAATTTTAAATGTGCGCAACACTTTAACTTTTTATTATTTTGATGAATATTATTTAAATTCTTTCCCCGGACAACTTAGAAATTGCCTGTCAGTTATTTCGAATAGTTTGGCAAGCGACGCTATTAACGGCGTTGCAAGTAAATAGCAATTAAAAATAACTGGGTATTTATTTCAGAAAAAGAAGAAACTCGGTTAAGAGAGTTAAATTTATCAAAATCAGTGATTCGATATGTAACAAACAAGTCTAGTGATTGACATACCTAAACATTTTTCTAATTTGTATAGCAAACTACGTTTTCGTGTGTGTGTGTGTGTGTGTGTGTGTGTGCACGCATCTTTTGTTCCTCACCCCGTTGGGTGGGGCTTCATGGATGTTATTTATGAATATTATTTATTTATTTTATTATATTAATTATGTTTATTAGTATTATAATTTCCATCGAAGATAGGTGTAGAGTGTTATTTTGAAATTTCTTGTGCACATTTTGTTCTTGACCCTTGTCGGGTGGGGTGTCCTGTTTTAATTCGACCGTTCGGGATTTCGTCTGTTTGTTACTCAGGTCACGACCAAACGCGTTGTTCGATTTTCTGCGAATTTGGCATGGATGCTCCTTGAAGTCACTAAAAACGACGTATTTGTAAGGATTTTTTGAAAATCAATTTCAAGATATGATCGCTTTAATGATTCCGTTTCATTTAATGCTCAGCTTTTATCAATGATTCTAGCCAAACGGAACTCCATTCATAATACCTCCAAAAATGCCGATAATAGCAAATGACATATAATTGTAATCTTGTTAATACTGATAAAAGCGGACATTTAATTGTAATTCAGTTAATACTGATAAAAGCAGACATTTAATTGTAACTTTGTGAATGCTGATAAAAGCAGACATTTAATTGTAACTTTGTGAATGCTGATAAAAGCAGACTTCCGTAAATAATTCGCATTCGGAAAAAAATGGTTAAACATTTAAAGACTGCGATAAATAGTTTAATAGTTTGCGAGCAGATAATAGTTTAATTATTTTTTTGTGGGGCGGAGAGAGGATGCGTGGTATACTTTTCGCAGAACTACTAGTTTATGTATGCTTACTTTACAGCCAAGATTTTTAGTGGAACCTCGGGAATCCAAACCGCAGAAATCCAAAATTTAGGATAATCCGAACAACTTTTTTTTTAATTTTCCGAAAAAAAATTTTATTAAAAAATGTAGGAAAATAACAATTAAGAATCATAAACAAAGCTAATGTATATTCCTAACTTAAAAGAAACATTTTAATTGGTTTTGGATAGAATGAATACAGTACCTTAATTAAGTACTTAATACAGTACTTACTAAAGGCCCTACACTCTTTCGGGCACGCCGGACCGGTGTAGGTTTTAAAAAAAGTACCTTAATTAGTAAAATCAAAATCGGTTATCTTCTTTTTCACGTAAGGAACTGTACCTACTTTACGATGCTAGCTCTTTCCTTACTCTTTTTCAAAGAGTACCCGAAGTCAATACTCCTCTGCATTTGGTACTTATATCAAGAGTATTTTACCGAAATTTCCGGGAATCCGAATAGAGGTCAGCCCTTAT
>BGPR01000014.1:4088358-4136447 GCA_013235015.1 Araneus ventricosus
CCAGATTCGTTACCTCTTCCGGTAAAGCTATGGGTCAAAAACAATTGTAATAAGTAATTTTCGAAAACTCTTTAAAAAAATCTTTTTTGTTTTTTGTCTTGCAGCAAAATTAAAACAAAAAGCATCAAACTTCCTTATCTTTTTACGAACTCTTTTTAAATAATACGCTTACAAAATTACAACTATTTTAAATTGCCCACCAACTTTATGGGCATCCTGTATTAACCCCTTACCAGTGTAGCTTTCTGTACCGTCTAATTTAGATGACCCCTTTTTATTTTGAGAATGTGTTGTCGTATTGACACAACTAAGGGCTCAAAGAACACTTGTGATGTAATGCAGTACAGGTCATTTTTGTATCGCATGATAACGCCTATGAATGATTTAATTGTAGATTATGAGTGCAAAACTGCCATAATTCGATGAATTGAGCTCGGGCATCACTATGAAAAGGTTAATACGTTTTTCACTTATAATCTACAATTAAATCATTTATAGGCGCTATCATGCGATACAAAAATGACCAGTACTGCATTACATCCCAAGTGTTCTTTGAGCTCTTAGTTGTATCAATACGGCAACACATTCTCAAAACAAAAAGGGGTCATCTAAATTAGACGGTACAGAAAGCTATACTGGTAAGGGGTTAATACAGGATGCCCATAAAGTTGGTGGGCAATTTAAAATAGTTGTAATTTTGTAAGCGTATTAATTATAAAGAGGTCTTAAAAAGATGAGGAAGTTTGATGCTTTTTGTTTTGTTTCTGCTGTAAGACTAAAAACAAAAAAGAGTTTTTAAAGAGTTTACGAAAACGAATCCCATTCATCAAAAGACGTCAAAGGGTAAAATGTTTTGGGTCGAGACCATTTGTGACATCTAGTTGATTTTGTTCTCTCAGTAGGACTGATAAGCTAAAGGAGAAATGACCCTGGAATGAAAGGAGAATGTTCCTGGAATGTCTGAGAAAGATGCAGATGACCTTTGTTTAATTTTACCTTATAGAGAATCATGTGAACGTAGATGAAGAGAAAGAAGATGAAAAAATTGAAGATAAGACATGTTTAGTTCAGTTATATTAACGTCGTGTTTTGAAAAAAAAATATGAGGGCTATTTTCGGGCTACCTCCTGATTTTGAACCTCGGTCATACACGAGCCCGCTCTGTGCCCTCTCCATAGTTCCGCGCCATGCCAGCAGGAGAACGCTTGAACATACCTCAAATTCACTTACATGTCGGTTTTTTCAGTTTCAAACCTAAAACTTTCTGGTTCTGAAGTCGACGCCTCACCACGAACCCTGAACATAAGATTTGAGACGGAAGTGAATTATCACTGAACTGCAAAGAGCGCAAGAAATGGACCTGGTGACGAACGATTTCAACTGGTTATGACTAAACCGCGAGATATTTTGAAGATAAAGAAACGAAATTAATGAAAGATAACTACAATTACAGAAGAAAGTAAAATATTGTAAATAATACTAGCCGCCATAGGCGACCACCTGCTGGCCCGTAACATTAATACCCTGTAGGCTATGCTTGCAACCTGGCGAAATAAACTGGCGGTTGTAGAGTCGGAAGGACTCTGCCTAAAGTTTTATTTTGCGGTATATCTGGGAATGAAGGATGGTGGGCGACCATCGCTGACATATCAAGATATCATATGATTTCCTATGAGATAAAAATTGTGGAAATCGGTCCAATGGTTGGGGCTGGTTGACTGTCTCATGGATTTTCCCCGTGGCGTAGTGTTTTTTCGATTTTTCTTGAAAATGAGGGGTGGTTGGCGGCAGGCGATCATTGTGACATATCTAGACCGTTATAAACTTCCATATGAAATAAAAATTATCGAAATCGGTCCAGTGGTTCGTGCTGGGTGACTGGTACTTTGGTTTTGTCAATTATTTTAAATATATAGATAATTCCTAACTGAATCAAATTAACCGAAGCAAATTAGGTATTGAATTTTTCGTGCGACAGGCAGTATAGCTTATTTTAGTGCCAAAATGTTAAGATTTACGACTGAAAGACATATTTTTACACACAAGGAATAACATATGATTTTTTATTTCGCCATGATTCCAAATTTAAAAGAAAAGAATTCTGTTCTATAGGAACAGCAGATATGTCTTTTTCCGAAACCATTCACGCCGAAGGGTTCTGCCGTGATTACAAACGAAGGACCGTTCTGGGCGAAGTCAAAATGAATGAGGGAGAGCCTCGAGATGTCCTAATGCATCCCCTCAGTCCGCGTTCGATGGGCGCAGGAAATAAGTCCATGAATTTTGCAATGCATTGAGAGATGCCGGTTAATTACCGGGCCTTGTGCCGGCGGCGGAGGAAATCGTTCGCAGACGAGAGGACCCCTGATTAAATGTAAACCGGGACACGCGCCGCCTTCAATTTTAAGTAGATTTGATTAGGTCGTAATCACTTCCCCACAACATCGTTTACTCGCGAGCGTCGAGGAAGTTATAAATTCGTGATGACTGTGATTTCGGGCTTCCCGCTATCGATTTCGTTCGGTGTGACTGTGGACACAAAACGCTCGTTACGTGACCAGTGCGTCGTGGACGTCATTTTGGTGATGTCATTTGCGGCGCTAATTATGTAGGCTTCAATAAAAAATGAAGCAATAAAATTCTGTAAAAATTACCCTTGGCCTTTTATTGCGCTTCGTCCAGGGACGTAACGAGAAGTTTGACGCCTGGAAAGTGGTCAAAAGTTAGTCTTTCTTTCGTGCACTGCTGTGGTCATCAAATATCGAGAATAAAAATGAATAAATATCAATAAAATGGAAGCTTACTCATTTCAATAAATCACATTCAAGGAAATTATCTCCAACTGCAATGACTAATGTGAAAGTTTTTTTCTAATCCTGGAAAAGTTTTACGGTGGTATTTCGCGACCTATCTTCAAAACTCGCAGAGAATTTTCTTTTGTGTCATCCATAGCTTCAAAAAATGTGAAATGGCGCCCAACCAGAAATGGCAATGCAATCAATTCATGCTCACATAATACACGCCAAGCTCTGAACCTAATGTATTTCTTGCAGAACAAAAAGGGCATGAAGTCGGAACAAAACGCGCAATTAGATGGCATGAACGATTACGTTTATTTTAGGAATATGCCGCCAAGTTTACCGACTCCAAAATAAGCCTGAAATACAAACAATAATAACGATGCCATATGTAATAAATTTGGAATTTGCAGGACCATATTTGTCGAATTCTTGAACAAATTTTCATAGTCAAGAATATACAGGGTTCCCACTTATATCCATTACACACCCCTTAACTTCTAAACGGTGACAGCTTAGGCCATAAAGTTGGTGTCTAGGTATAATAAAAAGGCTATGCGCTACTCGATGATACAACTTACAACGCCATCTTTCGGCAAATTTTGGAATTAGCGGTCCTATCTCCTAAATGGTGAAAGATACGAGACAAAAGTCAATTTGAAAGTTGTAGAGCACTCTCGGTTTAGTACGAAAAGATACACTGCGCACATTAATACTCAAAATAGAATGTAAAAAATGAACATTTGTTTGGCCACGATTTCGAATATTGTCGTGTCACTAAAGAGTGGAAGAAAGAAACTGAGACACGTTCCTGACTTCTGGATCATTTATTTATATTGCTCAAAATGCTCTAGGTTAGCCACTATACACATTTGCACTCTGGACTGGATTTCTCGCTTCGCTCGCGTTTCACGACGCCATAGTTTTGAAAATCACAATCAAACAAATGTTCATTTCTTACATTCTGTTTTGAGTATTAATGTGCGCAAGGTATCTTTTCGTACTAAATCGAGAGTGCTCTACAACTTTCTAATTGACTTTTTTCTCGTATCTTTCACCTTTTACGATATAGGACCGCTAATTCCAAAATTTGCCGATAGATGGCGTTGTAAGTTGTCTCATCGAGTAGCGCATAGCCTTTTTGCTATATCTAGATACCAACTTTATGGCCTAAGCTGTCACCGTTTAGAAGTTAAGGGGAGGTGTAACGGATATAAGTGGGAACCCTGTATAAAAAAAAGCATACTTTCACGATACAAAATCTGCTGGTCATCTTACCATAATCAGACCGCTTTAAGCTGCTTTTCCAGAAACATTGTAAAAGCACTATTATAAGGTTCTTAGTTTAAAAAAATTTCATTTGAGAGAAGTTCGTGATTCAATATGCCACTGCAATTTAAGAAAAGAATGTTTATTTTTGACACATTCTCTGCCTTCATTGATTGGCACAGTGGTATGGTGCAAGAATCTTGGCATCCGAATCTAAAATTTGCAAAATCGAGACTTGATTGCGTCGAAGGCACTCCATATACGCGGGTCTGGTTCAAGTTAAATCAGTCGGGGATCTAACAAGCTCCCGTTGATCTGGCGTGAAAGTTTGAAAAGGGTGTGCAAGTTTAGGTGCTTTCCTGATAACGGTACGAAATTTCTACATCCGTCCGACAATAACCTTCATATAGTTCCAAAATAGATCGTTAATCTAACTAAATCGCCTTCTTTAAATATCTTCGTAATCATTTCCCCACGATATCGTTTATTCTCGAGAATCGAAGTGAGTTATGGATTCGTGACGACTGCGATTTCGAGCTGCTATCGATTTCGTTCGATGTGATTGTGGAGACAAAACTCTCATTATAGAGCCACTGTCTAATCTCGTTATGGACGTCATTTTGGGTTATGGTATTGGCAGCGCTAATTATGTGGGCCTGAATAAAAAATGAACGGACAAAATTCGGCAAAAAAGTATTATGGTGTCATTCACGTTGGTGAAATCACCCTTGGTCCATTAGTGAACACCCTCTATATCCGTACCTAGAAGTTAGACACCTTGAAAGCAATCAAACATTTGCTTTTGTTTCGTACGCAGTAAATCCAAATTAAAGGAAATTTTATTTTTTCGGCAAAACATCTCTCACCCTTATATGGTGAGAGATGTAGATGTCATTTCTTCCACAATAAACAATAAAGTGTATTTCTAAAACAGGATGCTATAAACAACCGTTTTAATGCAGCTATGCTGATTAAGATTTACATGGTAAGATGGCGCACTTTTTGTCTGCGAAATAATCCAATCGGCATACGCACTAACTTAAAAAAGAATTTATATCTGTTACTATAAGATCGGACAGATATCAAATGCTATTTCATCCAGTAATATTGGCGTCCATCGTTGAAATTAAGATACTTCCACCCAATTAAAACAATATTTTTTTCATGGGAAATAAATGGCCTTCTTTTGACGTTATTACTTACGTGATTGTTCTTGCCAAGGTTTTGAATAATGGAATAACACCAATTTTAAATCTGATTGCGTATTCATTAACTGAATTGTTTCTTCACGAGACATGTAGGAGAAACGAACGTACAGTGGCGTAGATGCAATTTTTGCCGCCAGGGGGCGAGGTTGTAACATGCCGCCCCTGGCTGTTATAACTGGTACACAAACATCATCAAAACAAGACCGGTATACAAGGTATGTATAAATTTTTATAATTTTCGATTTTTAAAACCTCAAAAAAATCAGGAAAAAAATTTATTAGTAACGTAATTCGCGGTGTTTGAAGCCCTCAATCTCTGTATATAGGTTGTGAAATCATAAGTCCACCATCAATCTTTCCTTCACTTATTGGTAATTTACAGACAACAGACGAAAATTATGAACTGAATTACAGTAGAGTCCCGCTAATCCGAGTCTTGTTAATCCGAAGTAGCTAAAAAAAAAGTAATAAAAAATTGAGAGGATAAAATACAGAGATCATTTCGCATGCAGAAGGCACGGCAGCGTTAGATATTGCCCTTCGCTATATTGAGCAGCAACCAGATGCTTTACCACATAACGTTTTATTTTTGAAAAGCTTGCGAGACAACGCAGCAAGAAAGATGCTTTCTACTGAAAAAAAAACAACTTTAGATTTATTTTTAAAACATTAAATCAAGTAAGTGTGATGTTATTTAAAATTCATTTTTATATTTACAAATCTGCGCGCTCGTTATTTTTTCGCTATTTGATCTCTCTATTTTTCAGTTATACGTACATATATAAAGTTGAATTTTTCTATTCGATTTTATTATGTAATCCGCATAATGCGAGTTTTCAGTAATCCGAATTGGTGTCGATCCCGATCAACTCGGATTATCGGGACTCGACTGTATTTATTTTTTTAGGTACACAATGATTGAGCTAGTGCCGCTGTTCTTCTTAGTTAAAAAATTGTTTTCCTGCTGGTCAGATTTTGCCGCCCCCTTCCCCTTTAGCTAAGCCACTGTGAATGTATAACCTTTCAAATAAAACATTGTTTAATTTTTTTAAACTTAATTTAATAATGAAATAGTGCATAGTATTAGAATTGCAGTCGAATAGATATTTCTAAGCAACTTATAATAAAACATTTAAAATTCCATTATTTTAGGTAAAATCTAGACTTAATATCAGTGCTATTATAACTGGTACACGAAGATCATCGAAACAAGACTGGTACGCAAAGTATGCATAAATTTTTATAATTCTCCATAGTAATTATGTAATTGCCTCCCAGATAGCATGTACACTTGCAGCAAGTTTGATTTTTCTTAATATTAGCTTGTCGTGATAAACTTGAAGTGGCAACTTTGCAGCAAACTTCCAGCAAAATAATAAAGCATAATAGACTAACCCACTTGCAAAACAAGCTTGCTGTGAAGTTGTTATGACAAGCTTCACACCACGATTGCAAAACAAGTTTGCTGCAAAGATGATACACACAAACTTACAAATAATCTTTTGACTCTGTTTTAAAAAACATCCGATTTTTAATAGAATCTCCTAGACCGTCCTTCTTTTAATTAATTCAATAAATCACTGATAATTTGTAAAAAAAACTAACTTTTTTATAAAAAAAAAAGAAAAATTTGAAAAATTATCCATCTTTTTACTAAATATAGAACTTGCACTTTAAAGAAAACTATATCGCCTTTTTCTTAATGTTGAAATTTTAACGTTCATAAACAAAATTAAACCTAAAAAAACAGTCAATGTTTGTTGAAAAATAATAACTTACATTTTGTCCCATTTTAAAAGTAATTACTTTTGAACCCTAATTTCATAATTTATTCTACTAACAAATCGTAGTTATTAGCGAAAATCGCTCTCACCCTTTGACTTCAAATCATATTCTCAACTCAAAATTTTAAAAAATGAATGAAATCAAGAAAACAGTTTAAAATAAATCGTATAGATGAGCGATGTATTAGCGCAATCTATCTTCTCCTCTCAGAGTCTAGCTGGCTGAGTGGTTAGGGCAACAGGTTTAGGACGCGGTATGTCGGGGTTCGAATCCGAGGTTGTCTTCGTACTCTGCTTTTGCTATAGTTTGCGATGAGTTTGACGTGACAAGCTTGTGACAAGTTTGACGCGTGGTGACCAACTCGTTTGCGTTCACTTGTTTCAAGCTTGCACTCTTGTGTCAACACTGCAGAGCAAGATTGCTACAAACTAAAATTGCTATCTGGGCTAGACTGCATGGCAGCACTGTTTACACACTGTTCCAATATTCCTAATTTCCATGCAATATAAAAAAAGAATGACGTACATTTTCAAAATTTATTATTTGAAATTTGACAGCGATTTTGATAACATTATAAAAGCAAGCAAACGAATATTTTTTCGAAATATTCTATTCCAGTTTTTCTTTAGACTATTAACATATTGCATCTTGATTTCCAAAATAATAGGGACCATTTTTATAATTACAAGATAATCTTTTCCCCTCAATATTTCACCCGCCGTATCCACGATTATTCATTTACATTTTTTTACTCATCTCCTGTTCTGAACGATTTTCAAATATCAATTGACATGCCTTTTGTTCCGAGCCAAGTCTGAAGCCCTGTTTATAACAGAGACAGTAATAATGACAGTCGTTGTTCCTTTCTTAAGGAGCCTTTACATTAAACCATTATTGTCATGCCAGTTAGGATCACGCATGCGCAGAAAGAGTGGACAATGCCAAGACCTTGTCCCGATGAGAACTACATGCCGCTGTTCCATCTCTTTCTGCGCATGCTCGATTGTACTGACTGAATGTAAACGCTGCTTTATTCCAGAGTTAACGCAAAGTTAACTCTGGAATAGAATCTGGTTAAAGTATAATTGGGATTGTTCTGGGCGCAGCTGGGAAACCACGTGTCTGTGAATGCCATCAATAAGGTGGTATATAGTATAGTAACTTACTGATGTGCCTCACACTGAATTGATCTCGAGGAGGATTGTGTAATTTTTTAAACGAGACAGTCCTTTCCCGACATTACTAAGTGAAAAGTGCTACCGATAATGTTGTCAACAGCACTTTCGAATGAAAAAGTGGATAAGATACTGAAGTGAAGAAAATTGAAACTCAACAGATTTGAAAAAAGAAATTTGATTAGATCTCACGTTCGTTCACTCATGAGCTTTCCTTCATATTAGTTTTACTCAAAAGCATATTATGCATATAACTTTTCACATATGTTTATCCGCTTGACTTTCAAAGCCCAAGAATACTCGTGCATCGAATTGTCGCATTTTCAGTCGTAAAACTAAAATTTAATCATTAATTAGCTTCATAATTTGACACAAAAATTACGTAGAATCTATAAGCATCTCAAGTATTATATGCCTTCCGAGACGAATGAAAACGACAGCCCCTTTTCAAAACAGAAGGGAGCATTTTCTTAGATGGCAAAGAAAATTATTAAGTTAATGTGTTGTGCTATAAATTGTTAACCCATCAATCGCTGGTGTTGCGTTGACGCAACGGTCAAAATAAACGCTTATAAAAAAAAAAGACCTAATAAATTTTATATTAATAGCAATTTCTGAGTAGGGTATAATATGGAGAATATTTCAGTAAAAAAAAATATTATCCTTTAACGGTGGTTTTATTTTTAAAATCGAGCTTCGTATTTTTTAACCAAAACTTTTTACATGGTCTTTTCAGAGAAAAAATATTACGAGAGAAGCACAAGTGTTAGAGGTGATCTATTGTTAGTCAAGGTCACTGCATATCACAACATTCTATGAATCAGTTGTTTGTAGTTTTGTGGAGGGGGAAGCAAAAACAGCTGTTGCGTTCGCGCAACGTCAGCGGAAAACGGGTAGTTCAGTCCTTTAATCGCGCCAATAGATGTTGTGGTAATTTGTCTCATTCTGACTGTACGAAATGCCTAGAATGAGATATCTTACACTAAAAGAAGCTGTTCAAAGACTTTTTGAAGATGATACAGCGCTTTTGATGAAGAAGGAAATAATATTTTGAATCATGACGACGATGATTTATCTTGCGATACTGCAGGTGAAATTGAAGTGTACTCAAAAAAAGAAGTAAGAAGTAATTGTAGTCGTGCGAAAAAAATTTAAAAACCCGAACACTTCCAAATGGATAAAAAAAAAAACCCACTAAATATGCCTCAGCCGAAAAAGTGAAGAAATTGTAAAAAACAAAATACAACGGTAAAACTTGTGGAGATTTTTTTTATCTTTTTCCGGTTCTGATGTTTTTTCACTTCTCATCGAACAAACTTGTATGCCAGGCAAAAAAATCGCCCAGGTTTTATGGCATGTGAAGCTGACACAAGATGATTTATTGGAATATTGCTGCTTACGGGATATCATTCTTTACCTCAGGAAGAAATGTACAAGGTCTCTTGATAAGGATATTCCTGTTCCTATTGTGCAAGATTCGATGTTACGTTTGCAATACAGGAGCATGAAACGGAATTTGCATTTGGCTGACAACAGTCAAATCAATAATAGTGATAAGTTATATAAGGCGAGACCGTATCTAAACTTGCTAAATAGAAAGTTTTAACAATTTGGGATATTTTCGCATGATTCGAGTATTGATGAACAAATGGTCCTGGTAATCGCGCTAAACAAAATCTCCTTGTAATTACGCTATTTATTTTGATTTATTTTATACCTTTTCATCTTCTCTGCCATCTAAAAAATAAAGGTTTCAGTGCTACAGGTACAATCCAAGAAAAATGCATAAAAATGTGCCCACCGGAATAGGCAAAATGTGTTCGTAAGAAAAAGGTTATTACGATTTTCATTAGGAGGAGGAGGAAAAAAAATCATTATTGTTCAATGGAATGACAATCCTGTCTCGACTTTTGGTTCAATGTTTGGAAAAATTAATCCAGTGAACATTTCCCGTCATTCAAAAATGCAAAAGAAAATAGTTCTTGTGCATCAACCTCACCTTATTAATCAGTACAATGCCAAAATGGGAGGAGTCAATTTATGCAACAATTTAGTAGTGAATTACAGAATAGCTATTCGTGGAAAAAATGGTAGCGGTCAATATTTACAAATTACATTGATGTAACCTTGGTAAATGCGTGGAAAATATCAAGATTGTCTACAAGTGAAACTAAAAAGTTTCTCTTGGATTTTCGACGTGAGGTTGCATTATTTCTTCTGCATACTCCCTTTGAGAGTGGCAAGTTAGCCACATGTAAATCAGCAACCGGAAGACTTAGTAAATTTAGCATTCAAAACTCACTGCATGTGGATATTTCATCATAAAATCTGAAGACTATGCTGCAAACAATGCCATAGTCAAACTGTTTTATGGATGCAAAGTTTGCAGTGTAGCTTTACATCATGATTTGTAGTGAAGCCTTTCACTTGTGAAAATATCTTTACAAATAAGTAGTAATTTGTAAAAAAATGCTAAGATTTGAAAATAAATTAGTTATCTGCAGTGAATTGTAGCTTTCTGAAATGTAACAAAACTAAAAAAAGGTTTTCCCCTGCATTCACAATTTGAATTCAACTCATTTAAAATCTGTACCTTATTCTGATATTGTGTGAACGCAACAGATTTCTCAAAAAGTTAGACAAGTTTTCTCATTTTTACTCTAAATTATTGTTATATATGTTCAAATTAATAACCGATATTTTTATTTGTATAGAAAAAAAATCCCTTCTAGTTTTCGCGGTTAATCTATCAAGAGAAAATATTTCAACGCAATAGAATTTATCTTCTAGTGTAGAATTATAATTATATTATTCTATTTAGATCCATTTACTTAGTTCAATTGAATTATATTTTTTCAGTAGATTCTTTATATATCGCTCATTTGTAGTTTGCCACATTAACTACCAGTCTTATTATTATATTAATTGTAAAATTGGATATTTTGTCGCTGTCAAATAAAAAATTAAGTGAATGTGATAGATTGTCATCCTAGAATAGCGAATATTGTTTAATTGGCTGCACTCAGTACAATTAATTGAACTACATATAGAAGGGACAGTATAAATTAATAAATATTTATTTTATATTTTTGATTAAGTTTTATGCAGGTAAAAACAAACTGTCTATCATTGTAGCAGTTTGCTTTCATATTCATATTAGAAGGTAATTTATTAAAAGAATTATTTGAACTTGCAATTATTACTATCATGTTATTATTGATACCTATTACTTTTCACTAGCAGAATAACAGAGTGGCATTTATGGAAACTTTTAATCAACTATTTTCCTTGAATAAGCATAAATAATTTTTTGGATGTTTCTTTTGTTAGTTTAAAATTATAAATACCAGTGAAAAATCAGTCAATTTAACATTTTGAATATTTTGTTTAAATCAAGTATATTTTCGGCAAGTTTTGTACAAAATGAAAAGGCACAAAAAATCTAGAAGACATTTTTTGTGTGGTATTTCCTACAATTTACTAAGGAGATTAAAAAAAATATATAGTGTTTGCCTTTTCAGAGGTAGAAAGCAAGCTAATTAAGCAATTTTTACAAAAAATAAAATAACTGGTGTGTAAACTCTAATGTCCACTTTCCACAGTGGGTTTCTCAACTGCCAGTATTACTATCCAAATATAAACGAGTCTTAAGTAACAGACGATGAATAGTATATTTTTAATTAAGCATACATATTTTATAGGTTTGTAATAACTAAACCACCCACACTAAAACTACACTTTTTCCATTTTAAATTAATAACCTTTTATCTTAGCCTCGAAATTTGATAATCCCAAGTCTTTCATGTTTTTATTAACCCTTTAAAACTAGTGCTGCTGTTCTTTAACTTCTTCAGGAACATTGATCTGCATGTATGTTTTTTTTTTTTAATTTGAAAAAATAAACATCAAATTTCTTTTGAATTTTTATCAAACAGATTTTAACTTCCTCTGGTTCACTGTACTATAAAGTCAAGATGTTGAAATGTTAATTTTTGAAAATTGTTATTTCCCCTCGAAAAGAGAGACAAAGAAGCCCAAAGCTTCTTTTATCACTTTGGAATCAGGAAACGTAACAATGTTTTTCTCGAATTACCCAACATCAAAATTTTAATTTAAGAATTTGACTTGCACACTAGTTCAGATAAGTTGGAGATGTCAATAGATGTCTTCGGAATAGTTCACTTTTTCTTTTATGGTAATTACATTGTCTAAAGCAAGCACAGTTACAGTTTGTCTTTTTATTTGAGCTTGCATCTAGTTCATATACTGCACACAATGGGTTAATAAACCATTTTGCAGCAGAGAAACAGTCTATTTACTGCAGACGATTTCTTTTCATTTTTACCATTAGTTATACATTGCCAGTTTTTCTGTGAATTTTAAAGTAAAAACTATTTTTCTTCACAAATTTGAGAACGATTATTATTTCAACACCTTCTATACACTAAGCCTATTCTACTGCATTTTGATATATGCCAAGTACGTTTTCTAAAAGCTATTTTGTTGTGTTAAGTATATATATTATCCCCACCCCCTTTAAATTTGCCTAAATTCGTTTATTCTTAAAGGACAACACCAACAAACTATTCCCAGCTTCATTTTTTTTAAATGCATTCTCAACAACAACAACAAATTATGGTTTAGCTGCTGCTTGAATATTTTATGTGAGGGGAGGGATTATCAAAGTTATATTTCCAATGCATGCAAATAACTCATCAATAAATTTCTATAATATTTTCAGGTTGGATAGAAAGGAATGGCTGCTATAAAATCTATTAATTCTTCGTTATAATAAATAACATAGGGCAATGACTTTAAAAATTAACGATTTTTATCAAAATTATGTAAATATCCTCGTGTTTTGACATGAATAAAATTGACAAATCAAACTACAGTTTAATTACATAGAAGTTACAATGGCTTTATCAATAAAGCTGACAAGTAAGTAATTTGAACAAATTATACAAAATATCAATGACAAAAAAAAAAATGACAAGACTGCAGTTCCGAAAGATATAGCTCAGAGATAAACCATTTCTACCTCTTACCACTACTTAAATGCTACAATAAGTTTAGGCCGAAAAGTACACTCATAAAAAATAGATGTATGTTCATAAATAAAATATTAAGAAGAAAATAACATATAATGCTATCTAGCATTTTAGACTGTAAAGGTATCTTTCGGAGCTACATCCCATCCATTAACATGAAGACTTTCTAATGCCACAATCTTTTAGACTAAAATAAATACTCTACAAACTGTTTCATAACTTAGAGAATATTTGTAGTCTAAAGAATGTTTTAATTCAAAACAAACGTAAAATGTATTCTCGGTCATTTTTTTACATTTCAGCAATAATTTAGGCTAATTTTTTTTCCTTTTAACTTAAGAGGTTTCTATATACATTATATAATATACACAACACATATAAAATATTAAGCTTACATAACAAACATCCACTTTGGATGTTTTAAAAAATCTAACAAACATGCTGCAAAAACATTCAATTTAGAAGTCCAATCCAAAATATTACAGAAAAGTTGTAATGTGATGAGAAATAGTTATAATTCTAAACCAAAGCTATGTATAAAACCAAGCTTATTTTATACAACATAAAAGGCTAACAGAAGTTAAAATAAATAGACATAGTTTTTTTTTTATTCATACAAGTAACCAATTATTAAACATAATTTAGATGAGTTAATATAAAATTATGATGTTAAGCTCTTTCAACAGAATGCATATAAAAAAAAAGATATACAGAAGCTTAGTTTAAATCAACTTCAGAAAGGTGGGGAGGGGGGGGGAAGAGAAGGAAACTTATACACAGAAGGGAAATTGGACAAGGAAATGTGCCCTTTCCAATTCACTAACAGATAAGCAAGAAATAATTTCCATCTTAAGTACAAGAAATCATACAAAAAGAAATTAAATACATTTTTCATATAATAAAACTAAATATATGTTAAAGTACATCTAATAAGCTAATAGCATAAAAAGTTCAATTTTGATACATTAATAAAATCTGGCACAAGGAAAAAAAACTAAACAAAAAGGTTTCTATTCAGGCAAGGCAGATATCGTATTATCTTCATGAACAAGCATTTTATTCATAATATTTGTTACAAGAGTTTTTGAAAATGATTCAAAGACTACATTCATCTGTGATTTACGAAGACAGTACTCAAAGTTCAGCAAATTTCTGAAAAAGAAAGCCAGTTTTGGATGAAATCTTGGCAAGCAGCTGCAGAAATTACAGCAATGAAAATTTTATCTTCTTCACTACTTGTAACTAAATTTCTCTATCATGGTCTGTCGTAAAAACATGGTTAAGTTAATTTATGCATGCCTTGAAAGTAGAATGAAATCTTTCTCATATAGCAGTTTCTGTTCTCTTATTTCAGGTATCCAATCACAATGAAAGTTAATCAACTCTTGTTGGAAAAGACTGTGGCATTAGTCATCCATATACAAGAGAAAAATAGAAAACAAATACCTGACAACTTGCACCAATTTGAATGCAAGTTTACAGGAAGAAATCCAAAGGGTTAGTCCATGCCTCTTCAAAATTCGTTGCTTTTTCCTATGGAGATTTCACTTACCATCCTTTAAATGATGTTTGCTAAATTCTTGCTCTGTATGCATCAGGAAAGGAAAGAATTTTTTTTTAAAAAAGGAAAAAAAAAACCTGCTTCTCTGTCTATCTTTTACAACATACAAGAGGACAACAGAATAAATTAAGAGTATGTTTTGTTTTTGTCTTCAAGGAAAAAAAAACTGCATCATTAAAACTTAACAATAACTTTAATTTATTTGACGTAAAATAAAAATCAGGTGAAAATATATAATAGATAATTTATATCTAGAACACATTTTGTACAAATCCGAGTCATATTTAACAAATGGTCAATTAAATAAGTTCCTCCTTCCTGGCAGATGAATTTATAAAAAATGCACACAGAAGCAATTAATTAGTCAATCCGACACATTATGCAATTTGCTGCATAAGTTGTCCAAATTGCATAGAAAGGTTATGTTAACTATCTGTTAACAGAAGAGGCGATTTATTTGTACTAGAATTTTCCGAAATATCTTCACTAACGTTAGTATCATTTAAGGGCGCTTCAGAGTTCGCATCAATATGATTAGCAGGCTCATTACTTAAAGCAGAATTTTCTTCACTATTCACAACACTGGGATTTGATACCATCTCAGCAACAGATGAATGATCAGTTTCTTTTGTTAGAGATACAGGAAGCCTGTTAGAATCCATTGGTTCAGACATTGATAGGTCGGTATCAACAGAAACAGGTTTGCACTCAGTCACTATACTGCCATTTGACGGTTCAGAAACATGATTTGTACCAGATGATTCTGAATCAGTATTTGCTAAGAATGGTTTAGAAGAATTAGTCACAAACGAATCTGAACTTGGTTGAGAATCAGTGATTTCAAAGGCTGGATTAGAAGCAAAAGGTTCAGCTGTTGAATGCATAGAATCTTCAGTAGTAGACTGTGCATTATCTGACTCAGGAGCTGGATTTCTTGAATCGGGATTCAAAGATGAATTATTTGTCTGCAGTTCAGAAGCAGAATCTTCTAAATCATGTTTCTCAGTACCTAAACTCTGAGCATTTGAAGACACAGGAACTGAAATGTCATCAGCATTTGGTTGACTGTTTATGGGATCTGCTGTACTAGAATCGGCCATTTCAACCACATTTTCGGATTTTTCAGAAGATTCTTCAGAATTAGCCAGAAGTAATTGGGCTGCCTGAGCTAAATGCTCATAGCTCTGGAACTTCATTTCAATTTCATTTCGTTTTTGTTGCTGAAATTCTCTTTCTTCTGACAGTGTACGACCCCAACGAGATCGTTTTCGTGATTCTCTGTCTCTTCGAGCTGCTGAAGCATCTTGATCAGCTGAACTGTCACTGCGAGCCATTTTATCACCAACTGTCCTGTTATTTACATCACTATTTGACTGGTCTGTGCCTTTACTTACATCATCATTTTTATATGAAGATTTATTGGTCATGTCATCTTTTCTTCTCCTATCTAACTGCTTGTTAAGATGACACGGAAATGCTGTATTTTTGTCTCTTTGATAAAACTGCAATTTGAACATATCTTCCATTAGATCCTCAGGTTTAGTCGGCTTCCTAGCAGGTCTTGGTCGCCCCCTAGATTCAAAACCATCATCCATCTTATCAGGAGGACCATAAGAATTAGGTCCATCACGCTTTTCCATGTCACGCATTCGTTCATCATGCCGCTCATGATTTCGAGACATATGTCTTGAATCTCTTTCCAGTTGTTCAGGAGTTGTCCAAGAGTCCCTGTTCCTGTCATTGTAAAAATGTCTGTCTCTTTCATATGGAGGCCCATCAAAATCACGTGGATACCAGTCTCTCCCATCATTTGGATGATGTGGACCATCCATTCTGCGTGGTCCAGGTAGAAGACCAGGCATCCTTGGTCCACGAGGCCCAGGAAAGTCCATCTCCATTCTGTGTCCAGGATGCATTCCAGGCCCCCTAGGTCCTCCCATTCGAGGTGGAAATGGTGGCATACCAGGTGGAAAGCGGCCACCTTGCATCGGACCCATTGGATTTCTCATGCGGTGCATATTTACTGGCATTCTGGGAAATTCTGTTGCACCTTGAAATCTAGGTCCCCCCTTCATGTCACCATGAGAATAATCTCGATCCATGGAGGATTCATCATCAGTACTTATAACCATCTCTTGTGACATTTTATCAGAATGCATAGGGGATCTATTACCAGGATCCATATCACCTGGCCTTCTTTCAACATCTCTGTTACTGACATTATGACCATCCTTCATAGGTGAACTTTGAGGGAGAGATGAAGGTACTTCATGGAAAGGAGGTCTGTTGTTGAACATGTGAGGTGGCATGCCAGGAGCATTTCTTGATTGATTGGAATCAGACTCGGTAAAAGGAGAACCAGGTGGTTTCTGCATCCAGGGAAACTGGGAGTTGGGTGCCATGCCAGGTGGCCGCATTCCAGGAGGAGGAAAATTAAAACCAACATTTTGGGGAGGTGGGTATGGAATCGGTGTTCCAGAAGTTGATACTGGTGGTGGAACAGGAAGTCTATTAGTGTTAGGAAGATTCAACATAGGATTGAATTGAGTTACTGGAATTCCAGCTTGAGTTGAGATAGCTGAAGTAGAAGACACTGAACTAGAAACAGATTTTTGAACTGCACTAGGTGATGACACATTAGTTCCATCTTCTTCTGTGGGTGTTGCATCACCAGTTGTTGAAGTAATTGTTGGTTCCACAGTTGTATTTTTGATGTTCGGTAGAGTACTTGGGATGGCTGGAAGTGTTCGTTGAACTATTGGTGGAACACCTCCAACTATTGGTAAAGCTTGGCTGCCAAGAATATTTTGAGATTGTTGCTGAACCATTAACATAGGATTTGGAGGAGGAATGCCCATAGGGACTTGCATTACCATAGCTTGAGGAGGCAACAGACCTAGAAAATATATTTGTGTCTTAGGTTAGCAGATCATTAAATCAAGATCAGACCTGTTTCATTATGATTTATACAGCAATTGTCTGCTTCTATATTTTAGCTTGAAAAAGGTAGAATAAAGTTCAAAATTTAAAGAAAAGTCCATCTAAAAAAATTTAATAAATTTGGTTTATTTTCAAATTAAATTTGTTTTATATTTGTACCATTTTATTTATGACTGTGCCCAATTTACAAGGTTTGACATATAATTCATACACTTTAACTTACAAGAACAAATAAAAAAAATATGACATTATAAAATATAATAGAATAAAAGCTCTTCTTTTAAAAAAAAGTGCTCATTATTTTAAAGGAGAAAAAAGAATTTTTTTAAAGAAATTGGAGAATGCACCAAAAATAAAAAAATAAAGTTATTTAAGATGTGGTTTGTGCTTATTCAAAGGATAAACAAGATTCTAAAATAGTAATGTAACAATAGATAGAAACAGACTGAACACACATACTTTTTTTTTTTTTTTTGTAACCACCAGCAAACTTTATGTAAATTGCAGGTCTTTTTGTCATTGAAATAATAAAATCTATTCTTAAGTTATTGAAAGACATCAAATTACAAAAGTTTTGAATCAACGCTTATATATTTTCTAACACAGAAACAGTAAAATTCATAACTAGAAGTAATCTGTTCTACACCTTTCAAAATTTCATAGCTTTTGAAATTCTGAATGAATCTCTCATTGTCCTATTTTATAGGATAGTTACATTTCACTTTTGTGTCTAAACCAAATGCATTCCATTGTTTCTTTTTTTCTCGTTTGTCTAAGTAGTTAATAGTCCAAGACTTCTAAATAAATTCCAATTGGCATATACCACCAGTTAGTAAGATTTTGAAGCCAAAAGTGTTGTCATTTTCAAATTTGTTTTTACCTTCAACATATTTTTGAGGTAATGGAAGGAATTTGAAAGTAATTTCTACTTTTTATATTATACTATATTTTAAAAACCTTTTAATGGAAATTTGATTTGGATTGACTGATCTTTCAATTATTGTTCTGAGTTGTTTTTTTTTTTTTGGCCCGGGGGGCCGAATTTAATTTTACTTTACAGTTATCTTAAGCTTGGCGTTTTTAGCAAAATTTTAAAGAAATTTATTGAAATCTATGCTTTATATTAAACTGGGCATTAAAGGATTAATTAAATGTATTACTTTATATAACCCTTTCCGACTGGACATATTTTTGTAACTAATAGATTCAGCGCCCACTAAATTTCAAAAATGGATGGCATCTGCCATCTGGCGAGAAAAATAGATCTAGTCAGATTCTAGAAACAAGAACAGTTGTTCCTTCACACATTTGCTGCATATAACTAACCAGAAAGTGGGCATATTAGCTAATATCTAACCCCAGGATAGAGCAGGTTTAAAGGGATAAACATTTTGGCGAGTTGCTTTCCTATTTCTGCATACCACATACAAAACTCTTAAGAAAAATTATTTTCTTTTCCTTTATTCCAAAAAGAGAAAAGACGACCATATTAAAGGCATATAACAAATTAATGTTCAAAAGCAATCTGACACAAGCTCTTGTAAATTAATCAGAAGGGACGCTTTCTTTCAATTAACTTACCTGGCAAGTGGAGTCCAAACTGTGGTTGCATGGGGTGGGGTAATAACATAGGTAGATTCACAGATGTAGGTGGGATGATAGGAGGCGGAACCATGGGAGGAGCTTGCATTGCATTATATGCTGTGGTATCTGGAGCAGTCTTTTGCATTCCGAAAGACGACTTATCATCAGACTGTTGCCTTAGAGCTAAATTAATTTGTAATGCATGAATTAGGAAATGAAATATGGCTGTTTCTAAGCTATAATTTAAAAATAAACATTAGTAGGCAAAAAAAAAAAACCATATTCACACTCTTTAAATTCATTTATGATGATATCTTCTTTAAAAAAAAAACTTGAGATACATTTCAAGAAGTTTAAAAAAGCAAATAAGAAACAATTCACTTTTAAATTTTTCAAGAAATCAAGATTCTACTTAATTTCAATTTTGTGCAAGAATTTCCTTCACAAGATTGTGTGATTTTTAATGTTACTCACTGTTACTACATTTGCAATCAATTAAAATAAATCAACATTTTAATCTCAAATTATTTCTTATACAAACAGCATGAGGTCAAAACAAAGGCTTCATTAGTCATATTTATATTAAGTGGCGTGTATATATTTGTTGTTGAATCTTTATCTTTGAAATACTTTATCAATGTCTCAAAGAAACTAGAAGTAAATATCCATCAACACTTATTGTTTACTGTATAGTAAAGCACTGAACAAATTTATAAGTGTTGCTTCTATATGATTTGTTATAAAGCCAATATGTTTGAATATAATTTATCTATGGCAATACAGTTGAAATAAAGATGAAAGAAACTTATTCAAGCTATAATTGTTTTCTATACAGATGTTTTGAATGCATTTTTTTCATCCATTTATTTTACTTACACTAATTATTATCAAGTACTTCTCCATTAAAAATCACTATTTCAATCAGCAATTAATTGCTAATAGTTTCTAATTAGAAACTATAGTAATAAAATAACTTTCAAATTAAGGACTTGTCAAAATTCAGCAATTTTTCACAAGTAAGAACATTTAACTAATTAGTAAAAAATACAATGTTTAAACAAAAAAAAAAAAACATCAACATATCTATTGCTTGTCAAATAAAACTTTTCATCATGTATACCCATTCACTTCACTTTAGACCCCCAAATATGAATAACAATTGTTTAAGTATAAAAGGTAATATCTTGCCTTTGATACCTAATAACTATATTCAATTAAGATCAAAACAGTTATTAAGAAAATAAATATAAGATAACTTTAAACCTATGTTCTTCAGATTCAGTTCCTCTAAATCAAAAGCTTTCAATAAGCTGAAGGAGAGACATAAAAGTTTACAAAGCACTTTCAATTTCAGGAAATTGTGGTTAATTGTTTGAAACCTGAGCGAATTTGATGACAGCTTAATTCTATTTGGTGGTAAAGAAAGAATTACTGTTATTAAAGTTCAGTTAGATTAAAACCCCTCTTGAAGCTACACAAGGATTATTTTCTGGCAGACCTCGTAATTTTGAACTATAGTCAGTTGACACAGATAACGTTTAACCAGCAATCTCCTCTCCAAACGTCCAAGATAAAACAGATGCAAGAACCACAACAGTAGATTAAATGTGCACACTAAGCTCACAAATACGGCACATCTTCAACAGAATGAAATCTCAAAATAGCAATTTTACGATCCATAGACAATACCAACTACCCTTAAGCATAAATAATTCAGATGAATTCTTCTCTCAGACATTTAAATAAAAACATACAAAACAAATTTATCAAAGTTTTTCTTCTTAAGAAATAATAGGAAAACCGTACAGCTAACCTACCTTTCAGATGTTCCGGAAGGGATTCTTCATCAATGAAACCACCTTCTTCCAGAAATTCTAAAGCCTCAGGATCAGAAGGTATCTTTTCATAAGGGACATAACTAACACCTGCATCCACCTGCCAATAATCTTTATATTCTTTTCCCTTCACACCTTTGCCTGGTGCCCACGCCATCTAGTAAAGATAAAAAAAAAGAGGGGGGAACAAATTAGGATTTTCTGTTTTAAAATTAATTTAAATTAAAATATTTTCTATAAATGGGTTAATAAAAAATAATATATTTAGCAAATATAAACAATCTCTCAGCTTTTCAAATTATTTTCAGAAAATATTACAGACATTTACTTCTTATATGATTTACATTTTCTATTAAATACTAGCACAAATTTAATTACAATTCAAATTAAGTTAAAACAAAGAGAAAAAAAGAACCCCCACGGTCTTTTACCATGCATACCTTAACACTGCTGCTTTGAAGAAATTTAGTATTTCTCAATTTTTGTAAAGCTTTATAAGCATCTTGTCTCCTGTCCATTACAACATATGCACATCCTCTAGGAGGAATCATCTGTGTAAAAAAAAAAAGTCCTTTGTTTTAAAAAAAATTCACAGTTAAAAAATGATCAAACACCATTAGAAGAAAACAAAAATCTCATACTCACATCAATACTCAATATAGTACCATAAGGACCAAAAGCATTGCTGATTTCCATTTCTGTGCAAGATTTTGGAACATGTCCAATCCATAAGGTTGTACTACATACTGAAATTAAAAGAATGAAATATGTAATCATACACATGTTGCAAGGTAAAGCACAATTTAATGATTTTAAAATTTTACCATAATTATAAGATTTTTAATTTGAAGTTTTTTAAAATCTACGTTCTTCTATTGAAATCAGCTACATTATTGTTGAGAGTGCAATCACTTAAATATTGCAAGTCTATAAACATGAAATGAAATAATTGCTTCTTGGAATCTCAAAACTAGTTTCTTGAAAATTTACATTTTGGTTAAAAGAAGCTACAATAACACCTACAATAAGTTAGTTACCTTAGCATAAACATGTAAACATCCATTTACAACACAGAATAATTAAAATGGAAGTGGATTATTATGTATGGAAATTGTACAAAGTCATTAAGATGTCACATACCACTGACGCATCCCTTTTTAATTGGTGGGATTCCTTTCTTTTTTCTTTCTCGTTCTTTTTCACGCTCGCGTTCCTTTTCTCGTATTCTTTCACGTTCTTTAGATCGTGAACGATTTTTTGAACGAGGAGAACGAGACCTTGAACGCTTCCTCCTCGGAGATTTTGATCGGCTTCTATGCCTTCCACTTCTGAAACAAACATACAGGAAAAATCAATAACACTCTTTTAATTGAATATATTTGAAAAAAAAATTATTTTCAGTAAAATAATTTTTTTGCACATCAATAGTCCACAGCAGTCAATCAAAATTAATTTTTTAAAAAATCAAGAAGCAATTTAAAATGTTCACTTGCTTCATTTCAAAATTTCGTTACATTTGTTACGTTCCAAATGTGAAACTACGCTTACTTCAGGCACCTAATTTCAAGTACAAGTTCCAACAAAAAAATTACAAAGTATCTTGCCTGCCAGTTGCTTTAATTATATAAAAGCAGAAACTCTTTAAATTTATAAATTTAAAAAAATTAAATTTCTTTCCTTAAAGCTACGCAACAGAAAAAATGAGACATCTGGTTCAATTTAAAATTATTTAAAAGAACTCTGTAAAAAGTATATTACTTTTAAATAAACCCATAATAAGACATTTAAGAAAGAAGTCCAATATATGATTTTTTTTTTCTTTTATAGGTTACAAAATAATAAACTGATTGCATATTTATGTCCTAAAAAATCAAAAAGAAAGTGTTCCGAGTAAAGCTTTATTCCTCATAATAGCCACACATTAAGCAGCAAATACTGAAAGGAATATGCAAAATAAAGGCAATTAACATACTGCTAGAAGGTAAAATTATTTCAGATTATAAATTAGATTTCCATTGCATTATTTCAGCAAGACAATTTTTTTAAGAACAAGAACAACAATAATGAACATCTCTTGAGAAGTCTACCAAAACTGATACTGAAACAAGCAAGACATAATTTTGAGATATAGTTCATTTCAATAAAGGTTTCTGAAGTTCTCCATCTAGTTACATATTATCGAACAACTGGAATATCAGTTCTTCATAATTCAAAACTAAAATTAATGCATCACGAATTATTCACCTCCGTGACCTAGACCCTGATCGAGAACGGGATCGTTCCTTCCTTGATCTTTCCTCCATTGTTACCATAGCAGTTCGTTCATCAAAATCTTGGGGAGGCAAAGGAGGTTCCCCTGGCATGCTGTACATGAGTCTCTCATCTTCATCAGTACGCTGCATCATGTGCTGCTCAGGAGGAAGGACAGGGGCATAGCCTGCATCCATGGACATTGGTTCCATCATGGGCATAGGGGGTTGCTGGGGTGGATAAGGCATGCCAGCTTGGTATTGCATCATGGTGGATGCTTCAGTATATGGCATGGGGGGCAGCATCTGGAAAGAAGAAAAAAAATAGTAAAATGATTCCCATAAAGAATTTTTTCTTAAACTTCCTGTTAATGTATTTAGAAAAGCTATACAAAAGTATAAAAAAAATGCATAAACTTATTCAGCCATAAATCTTAAAATGAGCAGGAATTGAAAGAAAATCAAAATTACCTTAGATTTTTGTGAAACTAATACGTACACTTATATACAGTATTTTTATACAACTAGCCGTGCAATTTCAGAGAACCATGTGCATTCCTAATATTTATTATAATCTTAGCTCTATAAATTGATTCAAATAAATTTTTCATCTAAAATAACTACATGGAATACAGTCAATACTCAACTACAGCATTTCAATAAAACATCCAAGAGCGATTTAGTCTTATAATTAACTCCTATTATAAATAAGTAAAATATTAACAATGGAAGAAATTTGGGTGTCCACATTTTAAAACATTGCTTCTTTATCATTTAATCCACTTAAATATTTCAAAAACCTTAAAGAATTTGCTAAAAGAATCTTATGAACTAATAGCTTAGTAATAATCACGAATTTTATAAATAATAAATGAATTGGAATAAAATATTATATTAATAATGAAATATTTAAAAAATAGGAAACGGGGGCATTACCAAAAATGGATTTTTTTTTAAAATCAATTTACATGACAGGTAAGCAAAATTAAAAATTCCTTTTTAATTCAGGTCTTTCAGTGGATAAATAGGAAAGTGTCCTTCTTCAAGTTATTAAATGAGAACTAAAGCTACACTACTAATTGCTCAATGTCACCTATTCTTGTCTACCCTCATCAGCAATTCACCTACCTATCAAACATGTCATAATACAATATGACAAAAGAGAAATACAATACACAGGGTGATTGAAAACAAAACAGATTATTGCCAAGAGGGTACTGAAATTTTAAAGGCATGCTAGTACATCATAACACGAGCCTTTAGGCAAAGATTAAAAGTTCTACTGGTACAGTAGATGTAAAGTATATACCACCCATAAGGAAGAGATTAATGTGGCAGCAAAGGTCAATAATTTCAAAAAATATAAATATAAAATTATTAACAGTTAATATATTTAATCATCCTAATCTGTTACACATTAAAACATACTAATAATGTCTCAGCTTTTTTTAAATATTAATGAAGCTTTGTCAGTAAAAAAAATGAGTGAAAATTATATGTAAATTGTTGAGAGCTATTTATTCAAATAGAAAAGTTAGAATTCATTGTATTTATCAAAATGTTGCAACACAGATTTTGCCATTTAACTTTACTTAAAATGAACATGTTTGTTTACATTGATAACATGCAAGATACAAAAACAACACCTAGAAAAGCATTTGCTAAACCATTTCATCCATGTATTTAGTAAAATAAAGAAAAATATGCCAAAGAAAAGTCAACATTTTGCTTAAATAACTTTCAAAAATTATAAGATAATTCCAGAAGTTAATTTTTGTTAAATGAGAAAACAAATTAGCAGAAAATAATTTATAAAAGAATAACTTAAAAAATGGTGGTTCCCAATCAGAATGAACTCAAAATTTTAATCATGCATGTTTTAGTTTTACTGTTATAACATAAAAACAATAACATTTTACAACTTCAGTTCAAGCAGATTATATTAGAAATGAACTAAAACAAAAGGCAAAGAAAACATTATTATGTAGAGTGAGATTAAATTTTATACTGCAAAGTCAACATTAATATTTAAAGAAAGACCAAAATTGGTATCAACTAAAATAAAAAGTACTTTACACTTGTGTGTGTGTTTGTGGGGGGAAGGGATTTAGTTAAAAAATATTCATCTCCTTAATAAGAATAGATGAGGGGGAGACATTTTTAGTTTCGAATCATAGAATTATGAAATGAATGCAAGAAATTGAAATCTTTTTTTTTTTTTTAATACAGACAAGATGCACTTTCCCAATCACAATTTCATGAAGAATTTCCAATGTAATATGCAAATTTCTCAAAATGCTACATTAGAAATGGTTTAATGATACCATCTGTATTTTGATAAGGAGAGAATGTACCCAAATAAAACAAAAATACCAACAAACTTCACAATACTCAAATGTATATTACAAGCAAGCAAATATCCACAATGGACAAAAGAATGTTAAACAATACTTTCTCTTCGTATACGAGAAAGTAAAAATAATAATCTTATATTAAGAATTTTGGTTTCAAATATAATTTTTTAATAAGATTTGATACATAATTTTACTCTGTTTTAAATAACTGTTTTACTTAATGTTGGTCAGTATTAAAAAACAATCAGAACTTGACATCAAGCAGCAATCACACTCCTTGATATTCTAACAAAATTAAAAAGCCTGGGAGCTTAGAATTCATATGTTTAATTTGAATACTAATATCCTCCACCAATCATGAAGTGCACTCGTCTACTCCTTAAATATGACAAATATCAAAGAGCCCATGCTTGAGTACAAAACTCTTTCATATAAAAGTTATCTATGACAAGAGCCTAAATCCATAAGCAAATACAAGGAATACTGTACATAAGAATCACACAGAATTTTTAAATAGTAATTAAAAGCTGCAATTTGTTTAGTTATGCTTTATTATTATTATTATTATTACCAATTTATTCAAAACATGTTGAAACCAGTGGAACTGCTTATTTATTGAATAAATATATCATTTTTTAAAATAAAAGAGATTTCTACTTAAATAATTGATTTGAAGTACAAAAGGAAACCAAAGTGGAAACAAAGAAAGGGGGGGGGGGCAAACAATATCCTGGCTGATCCAATAACAGTAAAAGCCCTGTTTATATTTGTGAGCAAAATTCTAATTAACTGCTATGAAATTAACAATTCACAATGATTTGCGCTTAACTACATAATACTAACATAAAAATGCACCTACTTTTGAAATCCTGTTACTATGATTCCTGGACTTAAAAAGAAGTAAATGAATCATTAAACTGTCTACAGTGATGCTTTTATGATGTAGTTATTTGTTAATTAAACAAATAAAAATTTAATTATCCATCTCTTAAGTTTTCAACTTCGACATTTAATGATCAGATAAGTAGAGACATCATACTTAAAAAGCAGACAGCAAGCACAGGCATATTAAAACATCATCAGAAAAGGATGATTATCATTTTTAATGCCAAAATAAACTTTTTTAAAAAATGCAACTTTGAAGAAAATGGAAATAGCTCTGTTGGGAACGTAATTCAAATAATACTTTTTCTTCCACAGTATCAAAGTAATATTGAGACTTCTTTTTTTTCTCCAAGATTTAGAAATGAATCCACAGATATAAAATCTTCTAATGAAGAAAGTAGGAGGTTAGAGTACTAGTTGGTGGAATCTGGAATCCAAAAATTTAATTTCCTTGGGTGTTTAAATCATCTTCCAAACTTAAATATTTTGGAAAACTTCTTGTGATTCAATAATAAATATATTTTATAATATATTCTTCTAAAACTAATCCTTGACTTGCAGTAATAGAATGAAGTATGATGAAGGAGAAAGTTTTCACACTATCACAGGATGAAAAGAGAATTAGCTTTATAATGAATAGGAAAAAAAAAATCAGAGACCAATTTAGCAAATGACAAACCAGTTCCTTCCTTTTCAAGCGTTAGGGACGCATAATAATCAAATTTTGAAAGAGAAATGTTGGTATTTTCAAGAGAGTGGGATAAGCATTTGGCATGGACAGCACTATTATTTTTGCATTTTAGTAATTAAAATTAAAAAATAATAAATAAAACAAGCAATTTCATGTCATTATTTAAAAAAATACAGAGAAGAATTTTAACAGAATAAAAGGCATTACTAAGAAAGTTAAAAGCAATCAGAAGATATTCTAATGCAAAAGAGTTTACTAAAGGATTGGGCATAAGAACATTACACACATTTGGTAAGCATGCATACATATGTTACGGTCAATGCGATCAATCACGGTTATTATTATTAAACATGGTTAGTATAAATAATAACCATCTATTATTAATACTAACCAGATTTTTAAACAATTATTAACAATAACCACCATGGTTAGCATTAACAATAACCGGCTATTATTCATGCTAACCAGAACTTTTACTTTAACAATAACATATACACTCAACTTTTTTTCCCCCAAAATGTTTCAATAACACCTAACCTAATGTTTCCTAACACTGGCTACACAGCTTTAATTATACAACCATAAATATTCATATTTGTGTGAATAACTGAATACCTTCTGCAACATTAATAAATGCAACGACAGTAAAAGGACGCTGTACATATAAAGCAATGGATATTTTTAAAAAATACACAGTAAGATAAAAGAATTTTCCTTTACGATTTTTGACTATTTAAAACCCTGTTCTTCATAAAAAAATATAGAGTATCCCCTATGTAAATAGAACATGCATGAAAACATGCAAAATAATGTTAGAATATAAATGCCAGAACTTATAAGTGTGCTCAGAAACATTCATGACAAAAAGATTTTATTAAAGTGTAATCAATTTCATATATCAATTAATACTGAATAGAGTTGGAATACAGTTTTTCTTGAATAACTGACATTTTTCATGTAAGATACCTATCATAAATATGTTTAAGTAAGTCTTAATCTTATGCCCAAAATGAAACAAAAAATACACAAGTAAAATTTAAAAGCAGGTAATTAAAACATAACCCGTTACTTAAACATAATAAGAGACATATTACACTGTCTTGAAAACTACAAAAATGCAAAAAAATAGTGCACAGCCATGAAAGTATTAATTGGGAACCACCACATTGCTAATGATAAGCAAAAATTTATTTACTCCTCTATCAAGTGGTGCTAAAATAGCAGCCAGAGATCTTTCATCTAAATCTCGTGGTGGCACTGCTAGATCAGGAATTATCCTGTCATCCTTATCGGCCTGTGCCATGCCTGGCTGCTGATAAGAGGCAAGACTGGTAGGCGGTATTAACTAGAAAAGGAAGGAAAATAAATGTTTGTCATTATAAAGCCTTACTTAAAAAAGAATCAACATGTTCCATGCTGCCTATCTGTATCTGCCATAAAGTTAAACTAGTAACAGAGCTAACAAGATTATTACATATTACTTAAGTAGAGAATTAATTTTTAAAAATATTGAATGTTAAAGGAAAAACAAAGATTTACTTTTCTCATTAACGAAATCACCCTTTTTTTATTTAGTACAAAAATAAAAATATGTGAGAGTTTAAAATATGAAATGACATATTTTTTTCAGTCATAAATACTTCCTTTCTTTTCATATTAATTTTCTAACATGGATTACAGTAAATTAATTCTATTCTAACAGAAAATAACATATCTCATCAATATAACCTTTTTAATGCTTCTTTTACATCAAAACTCTTTATGGCATTCACACTACAATGATGAATGACAAACATATCTCTCCAATTTAAAAAGTCTGCTGAAGTTTCAAATAGAAAATTACATTATAAAATTTTAATATTTTTAATTGTTTTGAAATAAAGTATTATGTAATTATATTCAATGTTAAAAATATTTTTGAAAAGAAAAATGTTTAAGACAGAAATTATTTATTTAAAAATGCCTCTATATATTAATCACATTTCAGTTTCTTTTGTCACCTTGAGCAGTATTGTACAAAATTTGTAAATTACTGAAATAAATTGAAAGCTTGGTAGAATGTTTTTGAAAATGGGCTAAGACCTTGCTTTTCTATATAAATAATATATAGAACATATTCCCATTATAATCAATTATTCACATAACTTATGTGACCTTTAAAATATGTTTCTTCTATAAACCGAGCTTTATCCAAACAGTAGAAAAAGTGTATTTTAGATTTTAAGTTGCACATATGATTAAAACAAAACAGTATAATGAATAAAATTTGATGAACATACTTCTAAAGGATTTCAGAAATTCAGAATTTAAAAAAAAACTTTAATTGCTATGAAAACAGACTGGTTAAGATTAAAGGCATGGAATATGTTAATTCTTTCAAATAAGTAAAGGAAGTCAAGCCTGGTTCTACAGCTGATGTGAGGTGCATGTTTAATAATGGAAAATGCTAATAGACAACATGAATGCATTACTGCAGTAACAAAACTTTCAGGAAATCAAACGAGAAAGGTCGGTGTAATAGAAAAGCTACTCAGGCTGAGAACCAAGGCATGCTAAGAGAGAATTGGGATGAATTACTCGGTGAGGAGTCATGATCGCGGCAAGAGACCTTTCATCTAAATCCTTAGGAGGAAGGGGAGGCTGCGGTAAAATCCGGTCATCTTTATCAGCCTCTGTCTGACTTAGTTCCATGGACTGCAGAACCTGCTGTTGGTAAGTAGTTGTAGGTAATGGCTAGAAAAGGAAGGAACATGTTTGGTTCTCATTGGCATTCATTCTCCATTCCCTCTAAGATAATGGTAGAAGTAATATCACAAAATGCTTCTGCATTGATGAACAGCTACGAATGAAATTTTCAGTCTCATTTTTCATTTACTGAATGTTGTAACTACTATGTTTTTCAAATGTATGTGTATTGCATTTCTTATAAATCATTTAAATACATTGATATCAATTATAAGCTAAATTTATAAACAAATATTTTACAAATTAGAATAACACCTTACTTTGATTCAACCATAGCATTCTTCACCAATCTAAACTGAATTATCAAATACCTTACAATTTTACATATATCAGAAATTAAAAGCATATATTATTAGTTATCTATCTTAAATATTATTGATATAAGCAAAGTTGACTGGGCTGAATATTGTTATTAATATGTAAACTTCATCAACATTGTTGTAAGTAAAATATTACATGGGGTTATTTCATAGGAAGATAAGATACACATCTCTTTATATTTACAAAATTTTCCCCAACCTTCAAAATGCAGATAAACTAGATAAAACAATTATACTAATTGCTTCATCAAGAAAAAATTGAAAACCTTTTCCTTCATTCCTCTTAAAAATCCTTTTGTGGAATGTTCAATTTGAAAGACCAGAAAAAATATTAGTTTATATTTGCTCACATTTCATTTGTCATTATAACTTATCAGCACAACGGAAAAGAAGTCATTTTCACTAATATTTAAAGCATATTTATTTCACAAAAAAAAAACTCTTGCAAAAAAAAAAAGAATCTGAAAAGTATTGCTATTAGAAATGAAAAAGGAAAGGAATTTAGAAAAGAATAATAAAATATAGGACAGAAAAATTCAAAACATTTATACCCCAAAATGTATGCCAAACGTTCAACCATGTTTAAAAAGAGAAAAGATATTAAACAAAAAATATATTGCTACCTTAGTGTTTTGCAATTCTCTGCATAAGAAACTAACAGATATTTTGCATGCAAGTCATCTTTTATGTTCACAAAAAAAATTATTAAAAGCTTAATTATCAAGACATAACCAACAGTTTTAAAATTGAAGGATAGAAGAGACAAAAAATATTTTCAACTGTAAAATTCACTTCTGGAAAGAAACAGAAGCAAATAAAATATTTTCTTAGATCATAATGAGTATTTAATATTAATCCAAATTTCTGACAATACATATAAAATTACATAAATCACCAAGTTTCCAGACAATTCTGACATCTTTAAAATGCTTCAAACTTTACATAGCCATGACTGTACCACAGAATTTTACAAAAAAATATATTGCTCATTATCTTCAGGGTAAAGCCTTTTTCTCAGATAATAAAATTAATTATTGTATCATATTTACTCTCTTGAACTAAACTGAAAGAAAATTACTGAATCTTTCTCCTCAAACAATAGCTTCTGAACCAAAACCCTATAGCTTTGTACCATTACAAATTTAAGTACTGCTTTTATGTTTAAGTTCTCAAAAACTAAGAATCAAAATGCTTAGAAATGGAAATTAAGTATATATACTGCTTAACAAGCATGTTTGCAACATGCTGCTTCCTTGCTTAAAGCCTATAATATTGAACAGCAATTTCATTTTGCTATATCAAGAGCTATAAATGAAATCCAAATAAAAGATGAATTTTAATTGAATAATATAAAATGAAAAAAAAAAACTGTTATCAAAATCTTCAAATAGTTCATTATTTTGGTGATATATTTTTATGCTCTCAGAAATGAGCTATAAAAGTAGATAAAACATACTCTTTGGCATATGATAAAATCTTTATAACTTGAATATTTTATCGTAATTTTAAGAAAATGCAAAAGTAGATACAAATTAAACATTCAAAATTGGCAAAAAGTTAGTTCAGCCACTTGGAGGATTAAGAATTAATAAGTTATGTGTAGCTGTAAAATGGGCCATCTTCATTTTTCAAAGAATTCAAACCCATTTGTGTGACTCTCTTTCCTACCTCATCACCAGATATTCTATATTGAAACCAGCGGGAGTGGCCTCCCCTAAACTTTCTCATATACTTTTCAAACATTTGTCATTTCCCTTCCCCTGTGTTGATAAAAAGTTCGAACCAACTGTAACCCAGAATGCAATGACTATCAGAAGGTTTTTCATTGTAGATTATAGTGATAGTAAAATATTGAGGTGAATAATCATAGTCAAAAAGATGCGTATGTATTAAAACTTCGCAATATATATATATATTTTTTTATCAAACTTTAGCAATGCGAGTTCCGCGCGCGGAGAAGAAAACAGGTGAATAGCTTGTGCATGCGCAGCGATTGCTTCCAGTACGCCAGTAATACGAGACGCCCTAAATGTTTGCTTCCTTACAAAATCTCGCCACCAGAATTGGTTTTTGGCAAACTGCCAAGTTTTCGGAGTGTCCCTTCTTTGCACAAGCATTTCTACCAATATGCATGTGTATGGAGTTAAACTGCGATTATACAGACCAACAGACAGTCAGCCCGTTGACGGATTTGGCCCAAAATTTTATATGGACCTACATTCATGACGATAAAACTGTTTATGAAATTTTATCCATCTGGCTTTTCAAGTTTTTGAGTTATAGCATTCGCATGACCTCGAACATACAGACAGACAGACTTCCTATTGACGGATTATGTCCAAAATTTGATAGAAACCTACAAATTATGTTTAAAGATCACATACCAAATTTCAACTCCGTAGCTCTAATAGTTTTCGAGTTACCGTGTTCACAGACAGACAGACATGATACCAAAATTGTGTTTTTCGGACTCAGGGAGGTCTAAAACGTGGAGATTCGTCAAAATCTCGAGTTCGAATTTTTTCATGATTACAATACTTTGTCTTTGTATACTTCGTATACGAGAAAATAACAAACTTCTAAAATGCTTCAAATATCATGAAGTTTATTTTTTAAATCTCATTTTGGCTATATGTGATTAAAAAAATCCACTTTTATCTAATTTTTTTTTCATTTGGAGACGGCCTTTTTCGCAGCTATACAACACAAGCACAGAGAATGTGAAAAATATCTTTACAGTTTCAAAAATTATTAGTAGAAAATTAAAGATATGCATTTACTTTTTTAAAAAAATTCTATAAAGAAAGTATCAGTTTATTCTGACAATGATCAGATCATTTCAACGTGCACCCACCCTATTAACTGCGAAACAGAAGAGAATCAACACGCTGTCAAGTTTTTTATGCTATTCATAAATCGTCAATCTTGAAGGTGTATTTTGGCTCTATGTAGTCTGAAATTCATGCTGCATTTGTGTTACACATTTAAATTTGATAAACTTTAAAAACTGGCACCATTTCCTGCAATGAAGTCATATCGAAATAAGAACAATGATTATTCAACAATTTAGCATATATTTTCTTTAAAACTTGGATAGTTTATTTATAGAATAACATAAAACAGAAAGGTACATCGTGATCAGTTAATTTTTGACGATATTTTAAAAGTGTGAAGACACTTTTCAGGCACAATATGCAAGTTTCATATTCACTGCCAATTTCAAAAAGTAAAATAATATTTTGATACTTAAGACTGAACTAGATAAACTAAAACTTAAAAATATCACCAAAATATGAAATTAAGAATATCTTACAGGTTGTTGAGATGGGCTACTTGGCAGATCTGATGAGTAAGGAATCTCCTCAGACTCGTTTTTAATAGGCTGTTGTCCTTGAAGGCCAAGTTCTGAATTAAGGGCATTTTGCTGAATGGTCTGTTGCATCTGCTGAAGTTTTCTCAAGAGTTCTGGATTACACAACAAATTCTGAGCCATACTGAAATTCAAAAAAAAGTTAGAAAAAAAGCACTGAATTTAAAAACACTCAATAAGAATTTGCCTTCTAGAATGCAGTTACAGCAACCATCTATACTTATAAAAGGCAATGTTTGTGTGTGTGCGTGTGTGCCTGCGTGCGATGTCCAGACGAATCTATCGCACTTACAACTTTGAAATTTGGCACACAGGTAGTCCTAACGGTGACGAAATGCACCTCGAAGCCGAAATTTTAAAATTTAATCTAGAAAAATTTTTATTTAATGTTTTGTGTTGGTTTGGGTGCTTTTTCGTACATTTTTGGCTGATCCACGAGAAATAATGATCGGGAAAAAACAATCGATGCACCATCAAATAGAGCAAACAATTATCGTTTTAATGACATTTGTTTTGAAGAAGTCTAACGTAATTTCCTGAATTTTGAGAAATTTTTAAGTAATAGTCAGTTTTCGAATGAAATTTTAAGATTTCAAAATCAAATGACTCCATCTCACGTTCTAATTTCCTTATGTTTTTGAAAAGTTTCGAGCTAATAAATAAAACGGTTCTCCTTCATTTAAAACAAGAACGGTTAGAATACCAATTTAAGTCGATTTTTAATTATTTTTTCAGTTGATGGGGTCAGAGAAATTTTTCAGAAGGAATCGGCATACGGAAATACCGTTCAATCCAAGTGTGCGCCATCTGGCGGAAAAAATTGGACCTATGGCTTTATTTGGCATCCTGCCATGAATGAGGGTTACGGGAATATGATGAATTACTTTTATTGCTTTAGTTTGAATGAATTATTAAACCGTTTAAGCAGGTTTAGGCAAATGTTTTTTTTCTCCTTTTGGTTATTTTTTCTTTGTGCGCGTTTGTCTGTAATGTTCTGATCAATTTCGCCTTACACTTCAAGCTCATGATATAAAATTTTTTAATCTAGGAGGGGATTCTGATTCATATTTTTTATACTTTTGATTTGTTTGTAAAGTTTATTAAAAAACACATGTTGTTTAAGTTGCTTCTTACTGTTTATTAATGATTTTCACGTTGTAATTTTTTAATATAGTTTTGGATTAACGTACTCTGTACTGTTTTCCTAGAGCACAAATTTCATAATCGTGAAGCAAAATAAGCGGGAAAATCAATAATGTTCTATCTTCTGTTTTGATTTTGTTTTCAAAACTTTTTCGTGTCATCGTGAGCGGTTTTTTTTTAATTTGTTGAAATCCCGATTCCACGGGCAACGCCGTGCGGGTACTGCTAGTAATAGATACCTCATCTCTACCAATAATAAAGGAGAATGTCTGTGTGTGTGCTCGCACGCTACAGGACAAACCACTAGGCTTAGAGCAACAAAATTTGGCACAAATATACTTTGGAAGGTGGGAATGTGTAACTCTGAGCCATGTTTTTTTTTAAATTTTAATTAGAATTTAAATTAATTGAAAATTAAGCCACATTTTAGTGGCTTTTCCTCAATAACTTCCAAAAATATCACAGCACAAAAATTATTTTTACACCATTACCTTATCAATGATATCAAATAAGTTGACATACAAATTTTTCTCTAATTTTAATAATTAAAAAAAAATTGGCATAATTTACAACAATACTTTTCATTCTTGCAACGCATTTCAAACCGTTTTCATTGTTTCAAGAAATATTTAATTGTATATTTTTCTTGCATTGTTGAAAGCTAAGAAAACATCCAAATGGATTTTACTTTCTTCTTTTATATTTGATCAATTTTTCTGTGAAATCTGTAAAGAAAGTACTCATATTGCATATTTAGAAAAAGTAATGTGTTATATGTGCCAATTACTTTTCTAATTTCTGGAATACAAAACATCATAATTCTCAAAAAATTAGACTCGAGAGAGATTTTGAGACTAGGTTTTCTATAATACCAAATATAAGAAAAGCATGAAAATTACACATTACAAATTTAATCAGAATTAGGCAGTCATTATTCTTAACAAACCAGCTGGTCGCTGAAGGCAGCTAGTAACAAAATATAATGTGAAAAAATTAAAGCAAGATTTGAGTCTTGTAGCCCTGTAATTTAAAGGATTTATGTAATAGTCACTTTCTAAAAGCATTGAATGAATATTTTCAAGATAAATTTCATAAATCAAGAAAAATTTAAATTCCAAATAAAGCTAGAGTAACCTTCATTCAAAGTTGCCAATGATTCGAAGAACAAAATCCTCATCTTAAAAACACAAGTACATACAATAAAATGTTAAAGCAGGTAGTAAAATAAAATTACCTTAATGCTAACGCATTAGGCTGGTTGGAAAGATTATTTTCATCATTTTTAGCTTCCTCCTCATCTTCCTCATCACCATAATCGAAATCCAAGAGTTTCTGTGAAAAAAATCAAAAATTTTTAAACAACAAACAAGAATGATTTTCATGCATGATTACACAAAATTGAATTCAAGTCATAGATTTTTTTTTATTCGAGGAGGAGACTATGACAAAAAAAAAAAATATGTCAAACATATGAAATATAAGATACAATTTGTGCTTACTCCAAAGAAAATTAAGAAATACTTTACTTACAGAAAATTAATAGATTTAACCCATTAAATTAACACAATTTAATAGTCCCTTGCTTAAACAAGATTTCCTAAAGCTTTTTACAATGAAAATAAATTCAAAATATTAGGTAAAAGAACAAGATTTTCAGATAATTAAAAATTTCCAGTGAAAAATTAAAAAATTATTCATTTCTACTTTGTCTCCACAAATATACGGTTTGTGCTTCATTCCAAGATGTGCAATAAATAAAAATTTTTACAGAGTTCTAATACAAGGAAGCTTTATAAAATCATTCACATGCAGTACATCAACTATCAAAATGTATTTATGAATTCTTTGCATGTTTCTTAGCATTTGCTTTCAAGGTAATTTGCATCAAATCAGGAAGTAAAATGTAAAAGACCAACTTCTTTAACCAATTACAACTAGTGTGGAATGAAGCTCATAATTAAATACAGGTAATGGAGGTAAAAAGTAATAAATTATTAATTCCAATCTGAAATCGAATTTAAAATCTTCACAGTTTAATTATTACTCTTTTATAAGTTTAATTATTTACTCTTAAACTTTAGCTTTTTGTAACATGCATTTGGAATACTTAAAAGTTAGCTGTTAAAAAAGAAGAGTTAAGTAGACTTAAATTGTAAAAGCAACAGAGATTTCCGGAGAGAAGAGAAGAAAAGAGCATCAGTATACCTTATTGAATTTTACTGTATTATCGTCTGGTAAATTATCTTGTTTTAACTGTGTTCTGAACAAGGATGAACGTGAAACTTCATCTTCAATAGCATTGGCCATTTCAGATTTTGTAAATTTTTCCAGGTTCTTTGTAGACATCTATTTAGGAAACAAAATATATACTACAGCTGTTGACAAATTCTACAACGAAACACCCAAATACTTTGATAATATGTTAAGTAAAAACAAGGGAAATGTAAAATACTAATAAGAGATTTAGACAGATAAAATAAATGTAATATCAGCATAAAACATAGATGTATCAAATTTCTTGCCTTTAATTTTATGAGATTCATGGAACAAACACAGCCATTAGAACAGTCACCAAACTTAACAATTTTCTTCATAATACTCATTAATTGTCAAATAATATTTATTCCATAGAAATTCAATATACTAGTGAAAATCACCACTTTTTGTTGAGGAATCGAATCTTTTACGTTAAATGAAAAAGAATAAGAGTTTGAAGTTGCTAAGCTTAGTAAGCTTTATTCCTCAATATCATCAAAAAACATTTGAAAATAAAAAATGAAGGAAAAAAAAAGATCATGCTTCATCTTTTGTTATACAATTTCTCCAACAGAAAAATGAATAAATATAAAGCAAATATATTTCACAAATTTTTCTATTAATTATAAATTTTCACTTGCTTAATTTACTCAATTTTACTGACCAAAATAAATTACTTTTTTAAACTGTTAAGTGTGAGTAGAAAACAGTTCTTATTAAGAACTTAATGATCTTCATTTAAACAAATTCCATTCAAAACTAAACTTAACAAATAACATGAATAATGTAAAATATTGAACATGTTATACAATTTTTATTTATCTGCGTGACATTAGTCAATCTCCATTCATAGTTATGAAACTATGCAAAGACTGCAAAAAACAATCCCAGATATTTTTAATTGGAAACCTACTATAATAATAAAAATACTATAAACAATATTTTCATTAAAACACAACCGGAGTCAGATACTTGAAATGGATATCTTATAAATTTTAAAAAACATTGTGATCATTATTCAAACTACAAATAATAATACTAGTAATAAAATCTGTCAGAATTAGTGGCAGCAATTAAGGGTTTATTAATGATTTAAAATATCTATAATGCTTCCATTGAACAAGAATGACAACACTAGAGATAAAATAATCCTTGTATTGAAAAAGAGTTTTTTTTAATTAATAAAAAAAATCAATTTAATTAACTGCCACAAAACCTTCACTAAAGCTTTCCATATGCTTTATAGTATTTGTTAGCAAAACTTAAAGAAAATCTATTTAGTAGTTTGAACTTCCATAGCATCCATACTTATAAAAGGCAATGTTTATGTGTGTGTGCTTGCATGCGATGTCCAGACAAATCTACCGCACTCACAGCCATGAAATTTGGAACACAAGCAGTCTTAAAGGTGACTAAAAGCACCTCGAAGCTGGAATTTTAAAATTCAATCTAGAAATTTTTTAATTTAATATTTTGTGTTGTTTTGGGTCATTTTTGGCATCTTTACGGTTGTTGTATCTTTATAATGATCGTTGAAAAACAATCAATGCACCATCGGATAGAACAAACAATTTTCATTCTAATGAAGTTTGTTTTGATCTTCAAATATAATTTACTGAATTTTGAGAATTTTTTAAAAAATAGTCAGTTTTGCCATCGAAATTTTATTTTTGTTTTTAAATTTGCTGCATCCAATGTTCTAATAACACTATTATTTTCAATTTTTTTCAGCTTCTAACTGGAACGGTTCTGTCAGATTTAAAACAAGAACGGTTAAAATCTTTTTCCGTTTTTAATTATTTTTTTCCTGGTCAGTTGAAAGATATTTTTCTCTAGCAAGCATTCTCCCGCTGAAGTTTCTCCGGAGCCTTCCCAACATGCATTTGTGCAATTTCATTGGCTGATAGTGCATTGCGTAGGATACGTCATAACCTTCAACTGAAAGACTTCAATTATTATTTTCGGCACTATCTTAACATGTTTATGTCTTACATATTTTGCTTGCTGTATAATAATCATTTTCATGTTGCAATTGTTTAATATTGTTTCGGATTAACATACTCTGTATTGTTTTTTTACAGCTGAAATATCATTATCGCGAAGAAAAATAAGCAGGAAAATCAATAATGGGTATCTTTTGTTTTGTCTTCAGAACTTTTTCATGTCATTATTGTGGGCATTCCCCCCCCCCCCCCCCCATTTTGTTGAAGTCCTGATTCCACGGGCAACACCATGCATGTACCGCTAGTAAAACCTACTTGCAAGTTTCACTTTTATTTATATAGATCACTATTCTCAGACATGACACAGGTTTAGAACAAAAAAAGCTGAACTTCATAAATAATGAATTGTACCAAATATAAATATTGAGAATTAAAATAAGTATGATTAGAACAATAAAATAAAATTTCTACAAAAAGTGCTTGAGATATTAAAAATACAGTAGAATCATTATATAAAAGAAAATTAAGAATGATAAAATCCAATGCCAAAAAAGCTGAAATCAGTGTTTCAGCGGAAATGTGTCATGTCTGTATTCTGTTGGTTGTTCTTGTTGC
Source organism: Araneus ventricosus (assembly GCA_013235015.1). Taxonomy (NCBI): domain Eukaryota; kingdom Metazoa; phylum Arthropoda; class Arachnida; order Araneae; family Araneidae; genus Araneus; species Araneus ventricosus. Next base: position 4,128,136 of record BGPR01000014.1, read on the forward strand.
TAACATCTTCATTAAAAACTTGTCTAAATCAGCATGCTTGCGCATGACAAAAAAGGCAATGATAAAAGATAATTTTACCTCTGCATATGTTCTGTTATCAGGTGGAGGTTCATCATTAGCTTGTGGCCACCCTTTCCAAGAATTGGATTCCACTTCCTTATGACGTGATATTCTGCTTTCTTCATTAGCAGATGTAGCTATTGAAATATAAAAATTATAGCTAATTATTTATAATAAAAACGAAATTAACAACAAAAAGAGAAATAACAAAACTACAAATTTCAGAGTTCAGGGAAAAGTTTGTTTCTGTTTTGTAACTTAATAATCAAAAAGCTGTGATTAAAGAGAGCATAGCTTAAACATAAATTCAAAGAACAAAAGTTGAGTCATATAAAAGATTTAGAGCTATAGTGTTCTCTTTCTGTCCATTATGCATCTTTAGATTTAAAAAAAAAAAATGTTTAACTTGCAGAAACACAGGGTGGCCATCATTTTTGCTGTTTCAATTTCCCTGACTTTTCCAGGTTTTATAAAAAAATTTCCCTGACTTTTTCCAGCCCATCAACCATAGAAAAAATCACCTGCATATTGGCCATACTAAGTATTCATTCAAGTCAGTATGGTTTGAATAAAAAAGCAAAATGTTTGAAAAAAGAACATTTATTTAAAACTTTTAAAAAATAAACCATAAAATAACTAATACATCTTTACAATGAACAATTCTACTGTACCGAATTTTCCAGGTTTTTCTGATTAAAAATATAAACTTAAAAAATCTTTAGGACGATCAATATCTCCATAAAAATATACATTGCAAAATAAAACATAAAAAGCAGAGAAAAAAATGTAAGAAAACGATTTTTTACTGGTGTTTATAAATTAAAACACAGAAGCATAATATTCTGTCACACGAATGGAATTGCATAGTTTGCAAAAGAAAAAAAGCAACTTTTTATTCCAACCAACTTCCTTCAATACAGCTCAAAATGGACAATATATAAAGAGAAATAAATAAAATAAAACATCAAAAACAAGAAAGAGAGAAAAAATAAAATTCGCGAAAATGGGGGGGGGGAACCTGAATTTACCATTTAAAATTAAATAAATAAAAATCTAATTTGAATTTTTTTTTAAAAAATTACTGTGGCGTCAGGCTCCTTTCTTGTGCTAATCCATTACTTTGCTAAATTTGATCTTGTATGTCAAAGATCTGGGCATGCGTAAAGAAAATATTATTAGCATGAATTTCAAATACTTCATAATTCAATGAAAAGATCTCCAGAAATGGAAAAACAAACTAATTCTGGTATAACTCCTATTTGATATTAAATAATCATAAAAGCAGGCAGTAGCGTGGATGCTAACTTGTAGACAGATAAAGAGAAATTTACGATCTTGTAAGCTATCTGAATCTCCTGGACATATAACCAACCACATCCCGGTTCTTCCACATCTGAGTATGATTATACTATGGATTTTCATCTCAAGAAGTATCATCTAATTTAACTACCAAAAGGAACGCGATTCTGTTCATATAGACCAGTCAACGAAGGTCCAAAATGGGGGTGAAAAAACATTAACTCATATAGTTTTGAAAATTGGTACACATGTTCGTGAGGGGCTTATTAAAAACATACTAAAAGTCCCCATTCCTGGAGGGTGAGTTCGCGGCGCCATCTTGGATTTCATCCCTCCTTTTTTAGTTTTTCCTGAATATCTTGAAAAATATTCAGTTTTCAAATTACAATTGATTAAACAAATTAAAGAACATAAAATTCCCAACAAACTATACTTTCATTTTTCTTCCAGCTTTAATTGTTTCCCAGATAATGGGTCTCAAAAGTTGGCGCCATCTTTGATTTCATCTCCCTTTTTTAGTTTCTCTTGAATATTTCAAAATCTATTCAATTTTCAAATTACATGTAATCAGTAAATTAAAGAGCGTAAAAGTTCCTACAAACACATGCTTTTATTTTTGTTTTAGCCTTAATAGTTTCCGAGATAATGGATTTAAAAATTTGCCGTCATCTTAGATTTTATCCCCCTTTAGTTTTTTTTTTTTTTAATATCTTGAAAACTATTTGATTTTCAAATTACATTAAATACAACAAATTAATGATCGTAAAATTCCCAACCAATGCACGCTCTTATTTATTTTCTAGCTTTAATAGTTTCAGTGATATTTAAGAAAAATAAAAGGGGAGGGGATAAAATCCAAGATGGTTGCAAATTTTCAAATCCACTATCTCGGAAACTATTAAAGCTAAAACAAAAATAAAAGCATTCATTTATAGGGAATTTTGCACTCTTTAATTTGCTGACTGTATGTTATTTAAAAATTGAATAGATTTCGAGATATCCAAGAGAAACTAAAAAAAGGGGGATGAAATTCAAGATGGCGACAACTTTTGAGATCTGCAAAACTATTAAAGCCGGCAGAAAAATAAAAGCATATATTCGAAAGAAATTTCACGCTTTTTAATTTGTTGAATCAATTAATATTTGAAAACTGAATACTTTTCGAGTTATTCAGAAAAACTAAAAAAGGGGGAATGAAACCTAAGATGGCGGCAACCTTTGAGACCCATTATCTGGAAAACTATTAAAGCTGGAAGAAAAATATAAGCATGTATTTGTAGGGAATTTTACACTCTTTAATTTGTTAGATCAATTGTAATTTGAAAACTCAATAGTTTTCGAGATATTCTGGAAAAACTAAAAAAGGGGGATGAAATCCAAGATGGTGCCGTGAGCTTACCCCCAGGACCAGGGACTTTTAGTATGTTTATGAAAAGCCCCAAACAAACATGTGTACCAATTTTCAAAACTATATGATTTAATGCTTTTTTTCAAATCCTTCGTTGACTGGACTAATAGCCGAAATTTCGGTCCCTCGGAAATTTAAATGGGGCGAGGTGTTTATATGAAAATGAATGGTATTCGTTTTCAACTGTTAGTAAATGATTGATTTTCATTGGTTGCCAATGGTGTTTCATTCTATTTATAAAATAAGATCAGCGAATTGTCACCTGCAATAAGAATTATCAAAATAAAAAAATTCCAGGTTTAGAATAAATTTCCCTGACTTTTCCCGGTCTCCCGAAATTCCCCAACTATTCCCGGTTTTCCAGGTCGGGTGGCCACCCTGAAACAATTCATTTCTCCGACCTGCTCAGTATAGATACAACGCCAGTAATTCAAAAGCATACTTCAGTTTATATTTGGTGAATAATTAGATTAGTTAAAATCCCATTTAGAGGCTACAAGACAGTTATTAAGGAAGAATCACATCATTTTGAGCTCTGGTCAGATGATAAGGACTCCTAAGCTGGCAACCCTCAACTTCCACTCAATTTCTCAATAGGACATTTGATCCTCAATGGCTTTAACAAGCACTATACACACCATGGATCTTCTGTAGAATCAGGAATTCTGCGACTCGCTGGCCACGAAACAAGGCTACCACAAGGCCATCTAAGTCTCAATTTGGCATTTGCATGCAAGGGAAGTAACTTTGTAAAACAAATGACAGATTCCCACACGCATATCTTGCACTCTGGATATACTGTACAAATAACCTATAAAAAGCTTTTATTTATATCTTTAAACCTAATCTAGTTTAAATATTTATATTGTGACATTTTCTCTGCAATGAAGATGATTAAAATTTACTTAAGATTAAATACACATTAGAAAAATATATCCTATTTTTAAATTATTGTTCTAATCTATAAATATATGCCACTTAGATGTAGTACAAATTGAGCTATGCCATTCAAGTCTTTAGAATTGATATAGAATGAAAAGTTATAATTACTTTCATTAGAAGTGTTTGGATGTCCCATATCTAACAGAGGTTGAATAACATCAATAGGAAAAACATTGTTCTTTTGCCACAAATTCAGCACACGGATTATTTTTGGCTGCAAAGAAATGGATAATTTGGAGCAATAAATATTATATATAAGTTGGACAAGCACGCAGGACAAAAAACAAGAAATAAAGATTAAACATACTCTATCTTCTTCTGCACATTTGAAAAGATTCTGGAAAGTTGCAGTAATATTTTTGACAAATCTCGGTCCAAATACATCCTTATCTGCTCCAAATTGATGTCGAGACTGCCGAACAATAGAATCCACAACATATAAACCAGGAACTTTATATTCTGGCCGACACTGCAAATTAAAATAAGCAGCAAGTACAAATCAGTTATAGACCTTTCAAATTAAGCAAAATCGTCCTGTAAGGCAATATTTTACATATTTCTGGAAATATAGAAGCATATTGAAAAAATTACATCATAATGTATTACAGGAATTTTATACAGAAAAGCTTTAAATTTGATCTTCATAAAACTACATACACAAACAAAAAAAATTTCTGCACCAGTAATGCATAAAAATTTATATTACTGCTGTTAGATTAAACAATTTTAATTTTTGAAGTTTGCTATTATTGCATACATCTAAATGGAGCAAATATTGCAAGTTGTGATCAATGTGATCTTTACAAAAAACTTTTCACGTTAAAATTGAGACATCTGTCTTAAGCTTTAGATTACAGGCTAGATATGAAAACTCAAATATCCTCTTACAATCGAGAGCCTTGACAAACAGGAAAGTGTTTTCATGTCTATTCAAATAATTGGAAGAAAAAGTCTTGCATCTCTCTCAGTCTCCCATGGAGTTAATTTTATTATTTTTCTTCCTTAGAAATCCATCATACATAGAATAACTGAACAGTACAGGGCAGTAAAACAATCAGATAAAAGATTTAGAGCAGTCAGATTAGTTAAATAAGGGAAGAGTAAAATCCTCATTGCTTAAATGCTGCAATTATAAGAATCCACAAGCAAAGGAAAAATCTGTCTCTGCAAGTATGGGAAAGGTTAACACTTTAACCAGTAAATTGTTTTACAAGAAGCACGGTTGAAAAATATTGCCAGTTTGTTACGAGAATTAAAAATACAAGCAAACCAGAAAAGGAAAGGAGAAAATATCAATGCCCATACACTATACGGGGAAAACAGTCAAAGGTTTAATTAAAAATATGTATAGATAGTTAAACCTCCAATAGATTTTTCACTTCAGTTTAAGAAATGCACCTCATATTTATTTTTTCATTAAACTTGAGAACAATTATTATCTGAATATCAAGAAATACAATGAATCTATTTAAAATTTTATTATGCCCAGATGGACATTATTAGATTAAAATAGCTGAATGCTTTACAAGTAAAATTAACAGAAAGGTTTTTCAAGAAAATACTTTAAAAAAAATCCTGTTTCTGGAACAATGAATCATCGCTACAAAGAAACTAAAATCTTTCTTCTTTTTCATATTTAAGAAATCATAAATTGGGAAGGGAAACAATTAATAAAAATGGAATTATCAGGAATTCCTAACATTTTTTTTTAAATGATTTAGATTTCTTTTTTTTTTTCTGTAACAAAATTAAATTCAACCAATTTTCTTTACACATGTCCAATTCTTGCAACGTAGAACAATAAAATATGCAAACTTTCAACCAGGGAGTACTAAATAAGAATTTTAATAAATTAAAAAGATAATATTTTATATAAAATTCAACACATCATAAAGCTTACCTTTTGTATAAACTTTTCAACACTCTGAACAATATGCTTGTAAAATTTTATGCCTTTGATAGCACTCTTTGTAATAGATGTCATCTTAGCTTTGGAGATGGGTGGCTTGACATCATATAATGATGACAGCTAGAAAAGTGAGATAAAGAAACAAGATTGATTATAAACTAGTAGGGTCAAGTAAGTAAGATATATCTGTCATACAACTACCTTTCCAGTTAAACATATTACTAAATTTTGTTTAATTGGTTTTGGATTTTGTGCAGCAACACATCAATAACAGATTCAATGAGGATAAACAAATCATAATAACTGAATCTATGAATTCCTAAAAAAACCAACATCAGTATACATATGCGTACAACTAATAAGAAAATGTTATGCTCATCTATCTTGTGCCTCCTAACTACTACACCAAATAATTAAATTATAATAATAAAACAACTGCATAATCTGTATTACAAAAACATTGCAGTAAGTTCATATTTTTTTTTAAAAAATTAGTAAATGAATATGCATACTAAATTCTACATATATCTATAAATTCTAGAGTAAACTTTCAATAATTAACTTTTGATTAAAATATGTTTCATATAAAATATCTGATGATTTTTTGGAATTTTGATGGAAGTAAAATTAGTAGAATTCATAGACTGAATAAAAAATCTATGAATTGTGATGCAGAAAAAAAGCAAACGCAATTTTATATTAATAAATAAAAACAGAAGGCCAAACCAGCACAAGTCAGCTTCTTATATTTTCTCGTATATTCCCTTTATTAGGGAATATATGAGACGTGTCACTGCCGCATGTTCTAGAATTTTTATGGCATCAAAGACTGGAGAAAGGTGCTAGGGTGACATCCTCCAGCATGAAAACAATAGACCGTTGGCTAAAGGACCTCTATCATTCACAAGTACCCTCTCCCTCCTGATTTCTCCTATGGCGACACAATAAGGTGCATTTTGTGCTTTGAAATATAATGAAGAAAACCTAGTATGCATTTTGGACACCTTCTTTTCAACTATTTTGGTCCAAAATTTGATGCAGACATAATTTTGGTCACAAGACCACAAACCAAATTTCAGTTATCAAGATTGTTGCATTTTATCGCACTTACATATACCAGGCATGAAAGTGCAAGCTGTTCAAAAAAGCTGAACTCTATGTGAATACAAAATTCACCACAAAATCGATATATATACAAACGCAAAGGCACACGATGTTACTACTTAAAATACATATAGAAAAAGCAATTAAAAGTAGTATATATAAAATTTTACTTACTATTTTTTCTCTATTTGAACAGAATTTTGATTTTTAAATACCATACAAGAGGTTCAAAGTTCCTTCTATTTTCTCAAAGTTGAACAACAACAGATAAGTATCATAACAAAATTGCATACTTTTTAAAAATGAAGCAGTTTATTTAAGGGAGGAAAAAAAATGACAGAAGTGCCTAAGAATATATATTACCATATGCAGTAGAAGATCTTTGTAATGCATAACTTGGAACCAGAGGTTGTGTGGTTTATAGATTTTTGTATAATACAGATCATTTTGCATATCTCTAAAATTACCTTAGTAAACATGGCCTATTATGCTTGTAACAAGTCATTAGATTATAATTTAAAATACAAATGATTTTGTCTCAAAGATATACAATTTAATTATATTTAATTTTCACAGAAATTAATAGTTCAATAAATTAGAAACAAGTACATTAACACTACAGTTAAAATTCTCTATTTGTTGAACTCTGAAAATAATCAAAAGAACTTGACATATTATGCAATTTTATGTTTTGAGAATTTTGAAATATTGTGCATTGAACAAATTCCTTTAGATACTGAAATTTTTTTGGTGCTGCTTCAACATCTATTCTAGAACAGCTGTTGTATTCTGTATTTAAAATATAGGAAATGATTTCTTCATCTCATGTATGTTAATAATTTTAGGTTTATGATCTGTTGTTCCAACATACAATCTTCATGCATGTATACTAACTTATTTCGAATAGTGTTTGAGTTCAGCAACTTAAAGATTGTTTAATAATTGCAATACTTTCTTTAAAAAGCATTAAATTAAGGACATAAATATGAAATAATCTCTCAAGTTTAGAATGCTTGGTTATAAATGGTATCAGAGCAAAGCTGGCAATTTACAGTTACTTATTTCGACCACTTATTTCGATCTTCTTGATCGAATCTCCTACTTTTACTGCTATCTCTTCCACGTTCGTATTGTTACCTTTCGCCGGCAGTTTAATTTTCATAGATTTATTCAACCACTCGAATTTAAATTTCTTTTTTTCGTTCGCATCTAGGGAACGAACTTCATGTTCATCGTTTAAGTTAATCTCCATTTTGGTTCTCGGTCACACTCACAAACGCTGATCTTTACAATTGACGAACGTAACACTAAACATACAGCATCACACGTGCGATCCGCCAAACACAAGACAAATGATAGTAGTAGTAGAAGTTCTTTGCATAACAACCGTTAGCATTCAACCCGTGAATTTAACATCGGCGATAGCAGTTCACTGACGTGCGATTTCAACAGCAAGGCGTGGCCTACTCGTAGAGCGGTCGTCATTCAGCTATACGGGAGAAGTTCTGCCTTCCTCCATTACGCTATGTGCCAATCACTTGAGGCGATAGATACGGCGCGTAAACCCCAGAGAATGCATCTCTGTTTATT
>BGPR01000015.1:0-136171 GCA_013235015.1 Araneus ventricosus
CTAATGCATAATGCATGGTCGACCTTGTTTTGCTGTTAGGTTCCTTAGCATTGACAGCTGCTGTGAGAGCCTGAAATAATCTGACATTTATGAAACAATATATAGAAATATCGATCAATGTCCTTATATTAGGACTGGGACAAAAGTATATGAACATTTTCAGGTAAATAAAAAGAAATATTGAGAAAATTTTGGAAATCAAAATGAAATAGTAATATCGCGCAGAGCATTCTTAGATTAACTGTGCCTTCAGGTAAATCAAAAGAGCACTAGAGAAAAAAGAAGGACACACTAGTTTGAGTAGTAAGAATCCAGGAAACTACCAGAGGCCGCACTCCTTTCTCGGTAAAACCAGCATTTAGGCATCCAAAAACTATGAGTCCTTCATATTACAGATCAGGTGCGACTGATGGAAGGTAAATAAAATATATTTAATTAAAAAATATTTACTTCCAGAAACAAATCATTATTTCGGTATTAAAAATTTTGATTTTTCATAATAATGAAATATAACACCGTAAAATTATGCTGAAAATTGAGATGATGTCTTATATGTGTTTATGGTGTATAGTGGAAATGGTTTGATCAGTGGAATTAATTGAAATATATTTGTACCTATATATTAAATTAATTTCATCAAATGAAAATCTTCTGATGAGGAATGACTATAATTATTTTAAAAGTATAGCTTATTATATTGGTTAGAGTATTAATGTATTATTTTCTAAATAAAATTAAGTATAAAAAGAACTAATTTAGCTTTCTGAGACTCGATATTATATCTAATGTATAGTAAAATATCAAAAGTTTTATAGAAGAATAAAAATAATATAGTTATTTCCTGAAATCTTCTGCCCTTATCTCTAGTTGGTGATGACGGTAAACGTAAGTAAATTTTTATGGAGTTAGTTCTGCATTTTTAGATTAGTAAATAGTTGAAAATAGTTAAAATTTTCAATTTCTAAATAGAGAAAAATCTTTAGAATCGGACAGTCGGAAAAATAGTTCAGAAAAACGGATATATTGATTGCTTTAATAAAAAGCAATCAATATATCCGTTAGTCAAGATAAAGATGATCATTTCTGCATAAAAATAAGAAACCTACGGCGATTTGTTACAAAAATTAGTACACAACAATAGAGTGTTTGCAGAAATGTTGAAATTGGATCCGCATTCAAATCGAATTGCATACCAATCTATATTTGTGTTGAAATTAGCGGTATGAAATTAAGAGGATTTATACGAATAAAAATATGTCTGTAACCGCATTTTGAAGAAATTTTAATAAATAAATTTCTCTTTAAAAGTTTTAAAACAGACTTATATCAATTTTTTAAATTTTACATGGGATAAAATATAATAAATATGCTTATTTTCTAATTAAACATTTATATTATTTATTATTATTCTTATTTAAAATTTTATATTCTAATTTAAAATTTTATAGTATATATCTTTAGTGTCCTGCGTAATAAAAATTATATTGCTGATGGAATTCTAATAGATTGTTGTCGTAAACTTAATACCAAATTGCGAGGAAGAGAATGTTTTAGATGTCAAAATGAAAAATAATACAGAATGCTAAGATGTCTGGCAAAAATGAATGGGTGTCTCATGCATAAGATAAGCATCCAAAATCATATAGGAAGATGGGAGCGCAAACTCCCTCTGGAAGCAGCAAATGGCATTTAATATAAATCAGCGATAGCCAAAATTGCTGACACGTTTTGAAATTTGCATATTTTTTCAAATATCTCCTCGAAATTCGACCATATAAAGAATGGGTTTTAACTCACAATTTACATTGAAAATTTAGTCACGAGGGTATTTTGGGACTGACCAGAAATTGATGACGTCAAATAGGTATTCTGGCTCCCTCTTTTTCACAGAAAGCTGATAATGGTTTGCAACTTTCGTCAAATCTATTGTGTGCTGTGCGCAATATTTGCTTGCATTGTTGTAAAAACATCTTAAATATTCGGGTAGATATGAAGATTTCCAAATTGTTTCGCAAGTTTTTTGCTGATATCTTGCAGCGTTTTCAACCGAATTATATGAAATTTACAGATTAATGTGACAATATGTTATTGAAGCATTGACACAAAAATTGTGTTTGAGTTTGTGTTTGGTTTTGTTGCGCAAGAGCCATGAATTTGACGATGCTGCGCCAAACTATGTAGAGATCCATCAAAATAAAAGTATGAAATTAATGTATTAAAAAAATTAATGGGAGGAAAATACAAAAGAGAGCACTGCTTCAATATGTGGATAAAAACAAATGAGCGCAAAAAAGCAAAGATGTTCCGGTGTGGAGTCTTGCCCAGTAAAAGAGGTAAATCAACAGAATTGGTTTTAAAAAACTCTAAACGCTGCGAGTAAAAATTCGGACATTCAGACAGTACGTGGTTGACTGACATACTGTAGCTGCATTGGGAGCACATTGGTGCCCGTTCAACGAACAGTAGATGTCGATGGGTATATCGAGTGTGACATAAAAATTGAAGTTAAAACTTTGAATATTGAGAGGAGGTATAATCATTTGTAGTAACTAATTTTTTTGCTGCACATGAGAGAAAGGCAGCCTAATGTTTCTTTCAAAAATTCAGAGCAAGATATATAGGGCACCTTATATATGTAAGGAATGGTCAGTTAACATTATTGATAAGCATTTACAAGCAATAATATCAATTGAAATATATTTCTAACCTTATATTAAAAAGAATTCATTCTTCAAATAAACACAATCTACAGGTTACGGATGCATCAATATTTAAAAAATAAATTTATTGATGAGGATAAAAAATTAAAAGTTCTTTTTCTTTCAATTCAAATAATTTATTTTTAGAATAAATCTGTAGTTTTGAAACAGACAAAAAATTAGAAACAAGGTTAAATATGACATAATCCAAATATTTAAAAAAATATTAATTTGCTGAATTGTAGGTCCCTTTTCCTTTCTCTTTGTTGGAGTTTTCGTTAAAATTTAATTTTTGTTTATTATTCAAATTATATTACTAATTTTAAATCCAACTTTTAAAGTAATGTAGTAATCAGATAAAAATTGCTTTTTATTCCTAATGAAATGATACATTTGTTATGAGTACTTGTTTTGAAATTCGAAATGAAATGAAATGTATGGTTAAGTAGCATATCATTACTTCATAAAGGTAATTAAATAGTTTTTTGTAATATTTACTTATTTTCTTTCTAGGTGGTCTAGGTGTGGAAGGTAACTTAATTTTTGTAAATTTTTTTTAAAAATGTTTTAATCTTTTTAACAACTAACATCTTTATTAATTGGCTGTTTATAAACACAATATATATTTTCAGTACCTTGCGTTATTAATAATAGCTTGGTGATTGAAATATGATACAGAAATGTCGCAAATATAGTTCAAAATTTTAAGACATATAATGCTTTAAATATCCATTAGCTGATCCCGCGCACATTATCTGCGCTCCGTTATACGTACAACATGCATTTTTCGCTAAACTGGCGCATTTTAGCCTTGTACTTGACTGTTCATTGGAATTTCAGGCCTCATTAACCGAAGATCTGACTGGTATGGCTTTATGAAATTGAAAATGGTACCTTTTAGTTAATTCGTAAACCAAATGAAGATAATTTTTTAATGAATATTTTTAGATGGAACAATTTTGAAAGATTGTTTTGAAAGATTTACTTTTAAAGGATTATAAATAAATCAATTAAACTCTTAAGGTGATACCAAAATGATGAGAGTAATACTTGAGTAAGAAAAATGTAATGATTGGAAGTGAAAATACTCAGGGAAACATTTTGCTATTCTAAGATCGAACTCGCAAAGCTAGAAATGAGCTTGATGCGCTGACGACTATACTAGCGGGAATAACGGTTAAGGGTGAAACGGGGTCCTTTCTAACTTCAACTGTGCTTTATATCGCAGTGTATATAACGAAAAAGTACCGAAAATACAATTTTCCTAATAGTAAGCTCCACGTCCTCTTTTAAAAGGGTTAAATCGTAATTCTTAAAAACTAATAAATTATTTTATCGGTTGAAAACTAGAAACTCTAATTTGGTTTGAAAATAATTTGATGTATTTTTTAGAATTAAATTATAGTTGGGAAAGGTAAATTAATGTCTAATAATTACTGGAAAATATAACGAATATTGTAATTCCTTGATATGGCCTTCATATATTTTCTAGTAAAAATAAAATATATTATAAATGTTTATTTAAAGTTTATATTTCGTTTGAAACACAATGTTTGAAATATTATAGATTAATACTGTTTAAAAAGCAATAGCTGTATTTTTAAAATTAAAATGAAGAATTCTTCAGAATTAATTCACGGTTTTAAAAGATTAAAATCTATTACGTAGTTAGGTACGTTTCAAAGTACATTTTATTGAAAAATATATTTAATATAATAATTTCCTGAAATTCTTTTGACTTCTCTCTAGGTGGTGCAGGTGGTCAAGGTAAATAAATTTTTATGGAGTTTCATCTGCATTTCGTTTTTAGTAAACAGTTAAAATCCGCAGTAATTTTCTTCTTAAATATAGATTAAATCTTTAAAATTTTGCACTATTAAACAAATCCTTCTGCTTAAAGCAGCTAGTAAGTCAATGCAACTATAGCCGAAAAGTGAGAAATATATAAGGGTTTAAACTTCGGTCGGACACAATAGAAATGCTAGCATGATCGGGTACAACTGATCTCTGAGATTAAAAGTTAAAATTTTACTTAGCCTTTAGCAGAAGCTTATGAAGCAGAATTATTTGGTATTTCAATGCTATATTTGAGCTTCAAATTTCTTTTTGTATTTCCTTGTAATTTCAATTAACAAATTGTCCAGAAATACAGGAGGAAGTTGACGTTTGCTTTCCTGTTAGGTTCCTTAGCAATGACAACTGTTGTCGTTGACAGCCTGAAATAATTCGACATTTATGAAACAATATATTGGAAATAACTATTAATATCATTGAATTAGGTGCTAGGACCAAAGTATATGAACTTTTACTGGTGTATAAAAAGAAATATAGAGAAGATTTTGGGAAAAAATAAGAACTTATTCGGGCGCAACTCATCAACCAGACTAACGTCCACCTCACGTACATCAAAAGAGCACTAGAGGAAAAAGCACGACACTCTACTGTGAGTGGTAGGGAGCCAGGAAGCTAATCGAGGTCTCAAACTTTTCTTGGGAAAATCCGCATTTAGGTAACCAAAAAATATGGATGCTTCATGTCACAGATCAGAACAATATAATGTATTTAATTAAGAAATATTTACATCCATAAACAAATAAATATTTCGGTTTTGATAATTTTGATTTTTCATAATAATAAAAAGTCAAGTTCACTTATATTGCTTTATAGTGAGTAGTGGGAAATGTTTGATCTGTGGAATTAATTGATATATATTTGCATCCATATATTAAAAAAAATCATCAAATAAACATCTTCTTAAAAGAAATAACTTATTAGCTAGCTGATTATATGTTGCAGATAAGAAATGTATTATTTCTAAATAAATTTATGTATAAAAAGAACTAATTTATCTTTATGAGACACGATATTATATCTAAAGGATAATTAAGTATCTCAAGTTTTCCAGAAAAATAAAAATAATATAGTAATTTCCTGAAATCTTCTGCCCTTATCTCTAGTTGGTGATAACGGTAAACATAAGTAAATTTTTATGGAGTTAGTTCTGTACTTTTAGATTAGTTAACAGTTGGAAATAGGAGAAATTTTCAATTTTTATTTAGAGAATATTTTTTAGAATCAGTCAAATTTAAACAATCCTAGGAAAATCAATTTACCAGAAAAAATCGTAAAAATACTTCAGAAAGTGGGATATATAGATTGCTTTTTTATCGATAATTATACTCATTTGTGTATGAAAATAAGAACTTAACGGTGGTTTATCACAAAGAAAAACAAAACAAGAAAAAAACAGTATACGACAAGAGAGCGTTTACAGAAATATTTAATTTGATACGAAGTGAAATCGAATTACATACCAATCTATATTTGTGTTGAATTAAGCAATTTGAAATTATGGGTATTTATATGAATAAAAATATGTTTGTATCTCCATTTTCTGTAAATTTCAACATATAAATGTCTTTTAAAAGTATTAAAACAGATTTATTTCAATTTTTAAAATTTCATATAGCATAAAATATTATAAATGTACTTATTTTCTATTTTTACTAACATAATTATGCGAATTATTTTATAGATTCAAATCGTTTAATAAAATCAAATATCTGATTAAATAATGTTTGCATGCTTTAAAAATATAATTAGTATACTATTTAATGAAACGCCGATTATTGTTTTTGGAAGGTTTGTAAAAATAAATGTTTAGTTTGTTTTTGAAAATATATTATTTTTTAAAACATAAATGTTTATAGTTTATACTTTTTATATAGGAGATAATGAGTCAATATTTTTCTAATTGAAAAGACTTTTTTATCAGAATTCAATTGCTTGAAAAACGAAACGGAATCAAAAACATGTTAAAATTTCATATGTTTTTTTAAAAAAATATTATAAATCTAATAGCGACCTGAAATTTTCTTTACTGCTGTGTAGGGTGGCAAGGTAAATAAATTTTTATGGAGTTTTCCTTTTTATTTTTGAATCTGCAAGCATTTTAAAACCTTAATGATCAGCTGATCGAATTATAGTTTATATCTTTAGTGCCCTACGTTATTAAAATCATATTACTGATAGAATTATAATAGGTTGTTGTCGTAAACTTCATCCGAAATTGCGAGGAAGAGAATGTTTTAAATGTCAAAATTTAAAATAATACACAGTTCTCGGAAAATATCTGTCAGAAATGAAACGATAGGTCAGGCATACGCTAAGCATCCAAAATCACTTAGGAAGATGGGTGCGCAAACGCCATCTGGAAGCAGCAAATGGCATTTAATATAAAACAGCGATAACCACAATTGCTGACACTTTTTGTAATTTGCACATTTTTTCAAATATCTCCTCGAACTTCGACCATATAAAGAATAGGCTTTTACTAACAATTTACATTGAAGATTTAGTCACGAGGGCATTTTGGGGACCGAAAAGAAATTTATGAAGTCGAAAAGGGATTTTGGCCCATCCCATTTCACAAAAACCTGATAATGTTTTACAACTTTCGTCAATTATATTGCGTGTTGTGCTTATATATTATATGAGACTTATAGATTAAGTAAAATCTTTGAATATTAAAGGAGGTATAATTATTTGTAGTAACTAATTTTTTTGCTGCACAAGCGCAAAATGTAGCCCAATTTTTTTTTCACAAATTCAGAACCAGATATATAGGACAACTTATATAAACATTCCAGTTCAATACCTTTAAGACTCAGAAAGATATCGGCATTTTGGCGGGCGCTGTTTTATTTTAAATACCATCTTCTGCCTGTAGATGGCGTTTGCGCACCCATGCTTATATGTGATTTTGAATTCCTATTGTATGCCTGACCTACCCTTTCATTTTTACCATTTATTTTCAGAGCACCCTGTCTTTTGGCTCCAATAACATTGGCTCATTTCAATATGCAAAAAATTACAAATGATTTTATAAAAAAATAAGACCATACAACTTAGAAATATTACAGAATAATTGGGATCGGTTACGAAGATAGGTAGACTTACATGCTAAAGCATAGTTAGTTAGAATTCCCGATAAGGATTTTTAAGCAGTAATACTAATTGAAATATATTTCAAAACTTATATTAAATAAATAGAATTCATCAAATATACAAAATATACATAGAGAAATTCTTGTTGTTCTAATTAAAATAATGTATTTTTAGAATAATTCTGTAGTTTTGAAAAAGACAAAAAATTAAAAACATGTTTAATTATCATATAATCAAAGTATTTAATTGAAATATTAATTTGCTGATTTGTAGGTCCTTTTTTACCTTCCCTTAGTTGGAGGTTTCGTTAAAATGAAATTTTTGTTTATTAATTATATTATTAATTTTAAATATAAATTTTAAAGTAATGTAGTAATTAGACAAAAATAGCTTTCTATTCCAATTTAAATGATGATTTTTAAATATTAATTGTTTTGAAATTCAAAATAAAATGAAATGTATTTTTAAGTAGTATATAATTACTTCATAACGGTAATTAAATAGTTTAATTTCGTAATATGTGCTTCTTTTCTTTCTAGGTGGTCTATTTGGGTCAGGTAGAAAAATTTTTATAGGTTTTGCTGAGAAATTTTAATTTCTTCAAAACTGATATCTGTAATAATTGTCTGTTTTTAAACACAATTTAAATCTTCAGTATCTTGCTTTATTAAGCAGAACTTTTTGTGATTTAAATATGATACAGATATGTCGAAAACATAGTTCAAAATTGTAAGACAGATAATGCTTTAAATATTCATGATCAATTAAAAATTTCAGCAGCATTAATTATGCTTATAACTTAATAATTAAAAATATAAATTGAGGGTGATTAGAGAAAAAAATAACAGCATTATACACACATTGAAATATTTCCCAAAAATTGGAATGAGCTTAAAATATACTTGAAATACCAATTTTGCAACAACGTCAAGTAAAATGCTTGTTAATACAATGTGCATTTCAAATGAGAGACTTGAGTAATAATATCATTGAAAGTTTTTTCTACATGCATATTAAGAAAAATTCATGATAAAAGAACTGTGAAAGAAGGCTAAATCATATTTCTTAAAATAAATTGAATTATTTTATCGGTTTAAAACTAGAAACGGTTATTTGGTTTCTAAATAATTTGATGTATTTTTCAGAATTGAATTATAGTTTTGAAAGGCAAATTATAATCTTATAATTAATCAAAAATATAACGAATATTGTAATTTTTAGAAAGGGCCTTCATATATTTTGGATTAAATAAAAATTATAATTTATTTATAATTTATTTTCGGTGTGAAACACAATGTGTTAAATATTATAGATAAATACAGTTTAAAAAGTAAAATGTGTAATTTTCAATTTAAAATGATGAAATGATCAGAATTAATTCAACGATTTAAAAGACAAATTAAAATCCAATATATAGATAGGTACGTTTGAAATGACGTTTCCTTGAAAAATATATTAAAAATAATAATTTCCTGAAATGCACTTGACTTCTTTCTAGGTGGTGCAGGTGGGCAAGGTAAATAAATTTTTATGGAGTTCAGTCTGCATTTCGTTTTCAGTAAATTGTTTAAATCCGCAGTAATATACCTTTTAAATATAGATTAAATCTTAAAAAATTTTCACTATTAAAAACCCTGCTGATTAAATTGGCTAATAAATGAATGCACAATGCATTGCCGAAAAGTTATGATGAAGGGTTTAACCTTCGGTCGGAAGCAATACAAATAGTTAGGCCAATATCATTGGCATAGGGGTTGGGACAAAAGCATATGAACCTTTTCAGGTATATAAAAAGGAATATTGAGAAAAATTTGGGAAATCAAAATTAAAAACTAAAAGGGTTAAAACGCAGTATTATTATTTTTTAATATAGATTTAATCTCTAAAATCCTGCATTAAACCAGCATCTGATTAAACCAGAAAATAATATAATGCAAATATAGTCGTAAAGTGAGAGATAAATAATGATTTAATAAACTAAAAATATTAAGAAACATTTACTTCCATACACAAATAAATATTTCGTTTTTAATTTTTTTCATAACAATAAAATATAACACAGTAAAATGTTGCTTAAAATTTAGATTTTGTCGATGATAAATTATATTACAATGCAAGGCTTGGTGTAGTAGAAATTGCTTTGAGCAGTGGAATTAAATGAGTACTTTTTGATCACAAATAATAAATAAAATTCATTAAATATACAATTTCTGAAGAGGAATAACTATAATTATTTAAATAGTATAGCTTATTATGTATGTTACAGATAATAAATGAATTTAAAAAAAATAAATTATGCTTAAAAAATTTGATTTATCGTTCTGAGGAACGATCTTAAATTTAATGTATAGCTAAATATCAGATGTTTTCTAGAAAAATATAAATAATACAATAATTTCCTGAAATCTTCTGCCCTTACCTATAGTTGGTGATGACGGTAAACGTAAGTAATTTTTTACGAAGTTAGTTCTGTATTTTTAGATTAGTAAGCAGTTGAAAATATACGAAATTTTCAATTTTTAATTAGAGATTATTCTTTAGAATCGGACAAAATTAAACAAGTCTTGGAAATTCAATCTACCAGAAAAAAGTTCCAAAAATACATAATTCAGAAAGTGCGAGATAGATATTGCTTTAATACCCATAATGATGCCCATTTCTGTATAAAAATAAGAAAAAGATAGTTATTTGTCTGAAAAAATAACATCATACAACAAGGGAGTGTTTAAAGAAAAATTGGAATTTGATCCAAAGTTAAATCGAATTACATACTAAGGTATATTGGTTTTAAAATGAGCGATACGAAATTTTGAGCATTAATATGAATAAAAATTTGTTTCTTTCCACAATTTAAATAAATTTCTTTTGAAAAGTTTTAAAACAGATTAATTTCAAAAATGTAAATTTTAATATACGATTAAATATAATAGCTTTTTTTGTAATAAAACTAACATAATTATGCAAATTAGTTTATAGTTACGAAACTTGAAATAAAATCAAATATTGATTGAATGATTAAATAAATTTTGCTTGATTTAAAATATATTATTCATATACTAACTTGATGAAATGCCCATTGCTCTTTTTTGGAATGTTTGTTAAAATTAACTTTTAGTTTATACTTCAAAATATATTATTTGTTTAAAACATAAATAATTATATTTTATACTTCTTATATGGGCTGTAATGAGACAATATTTTTTGGGGTTATAATGAGACAAGACATTTAAACTCCTAATGAGTTTTTAGGGTTTTGGTGTTTGTGTATATTTAATTTTTTAATCCTTGCTTTTTTGAAATGGTCTTCTGATTTAATGTTTTAAATTTTTTTAAAAAAATTAATGTGTTTTTATGATATTAATATGACAGTATACGACTTTTAGAATTCTAGTGTGTCTTTTAATGCTTTTGTGATAGCGTGTTTTCGTTTTAAATTATTGATACGTTTGCAAAATCTTTATGATTTTGTGTTTTGAACTCTTATATTCTCCGTATTGAACTTTTTTTTCCTAATGCGTTTTTTATTATCTTTATGATTCAGTCATTGTGGCTTTTATTTTCTGTGCGTTTGTTGTTAATTACACTATGTAAATGGATTTATCTCTGTAGTGTGCTTTTATTTAAATAAATAAATATTTTCCTAATTGAAAATATTTTTTATCAGAGTTAAATTGTTGGAAACAAACTTAAAATATTATCAAATACATGATAAGATTTCAAATGATTTCTTGAAAAATATTATAAATGTAATAACGACCTGAAATATCCTTTCTTTCTTTTTAGATTGGAAAGGTAAATAAATTTTTATGGCGTTTATATTTTTATTTTTAAACCTTTAAACATTTGAAAAACGGCAGAAATCTGCTGATTTAAATATAAAATATCGTTAGTTTCCTGTATTATTAAACTGAACTTGCTGATGGTATACTAATAGAAATATGTCGCAAATTTAATCGAAAAGGGTGATGTAGAGAATACTTTAAATATCCATAAGCAAATTAATATATATGCTGAAATAACATTTCTCATTTCATGACGTATAAAAATAAGAAAGATACTTTTTTATTGAGCAAAGACAACCCAATACTACAGCGAAATCTTGAAGTAAATATGGGGGTGAGTTCCAAAGTAATGTAGAATTATATATTAAAGGATGATGTAGTTTGTTACCTACCGTATATGTTTACAGACATGGAGATATGTGTAAAAATATAAACTAAAATATTTTGCTACCCATATATTAAATAAAATTAATGATGTAATTTATATATAAATGTCTTGAATCACCAATAATGAAATAATTATCTTATAATGTAGGTTAAAAAATTAAAAATATTTTTTTTCTAATTAATTTTTTATATGTTTCAGAATGATTGCATAGTTTTGAAACACATAAAAAATTTAATTGTATACTTAAATATCATAAATTTTCTTTAGAATTTTATATAAATAGTAATTTTTTTGAAATTTCGGAGTAATAATAGTAATTTTTTGGAGTTTTCGCTAAAATTAAGCTATAGTTTCATAATTAAATTATATTTTATGATTAAAACATGCTTATTTTAATATTCTTGTTTTAAGATAAAATAGTATTTTATTCTGACAGAAAAGATGTATTTAAAGGACAAATTCCTATAATCATGATATAAATTCAAATGTTTTGTAAAATATGATAAATTTTCGTTATAATTATAATTAGATATAATTAAAATATTACTTTCCTGAAATTTTCTTCGTTTCTATATAGGTGGTCTTGGTGGTCAAGGTAAATAAATTTTTATGGAGTTTGCACTGAATTTTTAAACTATCAGACAGCTGAGATTAGCAGTAATCATCTGTTTTAAAACATATTTGAAATTTTAGGGTTTTGCATTATTAAACAAAACTTGGTTATTGTAATCTGATAGAGAAATGCTGCAAATATAGTCAAAAATTCTGAGATAAAGATTGCTTAAAATATCTATAAGTAATTAAATATTATGTCGGGAATAATAATGATTATTTGGTGACGCATAAATATACAGGGTGATGATAAATTATTGGGCCCATTTCAAAAATGAATAAAAAACTAATAATGTTATAAATACGGTATTTTTTTTAACTGAGAGCGCATTTTAATTTTTTTTCATCTAGGTAATGCGCCGTTACGGTAATCGTAGGTAGTCATAAATTATGGACATCTCCCATTTTTGAGAGCCATTATCTGTGAAACTATTAAAGCTAGAAAAAAATAAAGACATATATTTATAGGGAATTTTACTCTCTTTAATTTTTTAAATCAATTATTATTCGAAAACTGAATAGTTTTTGAGATATTCAAGAAAAACTAAAAAAGGAAATCAGAAAACGCACATCGGCTTCTGCTGATCGGTAGCCATTGCTTTTGGAAATCTCTCGCTGTAGAAAATTTAGAGCGCCGTAATGGTACGCCACCTATCTGAAAAAACTTTTTTATTTGCTTTCTCATTTAAAAAAACGCAGATGTAACATTTTTTTCATTAATTTTTGAAATGGGTTCAATATTTTATGGCCTCCCTGTATACAAGTGACAGAGATTAGTGTAAAAAATAACAGCAATCCATAGTCAAATATGACAGAAAAATTGGGATCAGATGAATCAACTTTAAATATCATTCAAAGAAAAATACAATTGCATGATAAAATATTGTGTGGAAGAAATGATAGGCACTAAGGCTTTATTTATATAATCAATTAAAAATTATTTTAACACATATGTTAAGCGAAAATCGTCAAATAAACAACTTCTAAAGAGCTCTAAAGTATAATTATTAAAATAATATAAATAATTGTACTGGAAAAACTGATTATTTTTATTTTGTTTGTAAATAAATTGATGTATTTTTCAGAATTAACTTACTGATTTGAAGCGCAAATTAAAATCAAACGTATCATACATTTCATCGAAAAACACAAAGAATATTGTAATATTCTGAAATGTCCGCGATATATTTTTGACTTTTTAAAACCAGATTATAGCTATATATTGATGTAATATTTTTGGTTTGAATTTTAATTATTTAAATAATATAACTTTATATTTATATATATATATTTAAAAGAAAGGGACGCATTTTTTTCTAAGGAAAAGGATGTATTCACCAGAATTAATTTATGGTTTCAAAACACAAAAAGAAATCTAACACGTGGTAGAGAATATTATTTTTTCTTCAAAAATATAATTGCTACAACAAATTCCTGAAATGCCTCTCGTTTCTCTTTAGGTGGCGCAGGAGGTGCAGGTAATCATTTTTTTATAAAGTTTATTTTTTCATTAGTAGACAGTTGAAAACCTCAGTAATAGGATAGACTGTTTTAAATATAGCTTAAATCTTTAGTATCTTGCGTTATTGAACAAACCTTGCTGATTAAATATAAGAGAAGATAAATGCAAATATAATCGAGAAGTGTGAAATAGAGAAGGCCTTAATACTGTTAATGTTTAATTAAAAAAATAGTTAATTCGAAAATAATGAAATGTCTCGACAGCAATATTTATGGATTTTCGTAATGTATAAAGACACTAAAATGATAATAATTATGAATAAATAACAGTATAACACAGTGAAATGTTGCAGGAAAACTGAAATTAGGTCGAAAGTCAAGTACAATTACATGCTAATGAAATGTGTACTTGAAATCAGAAGTAATCAGAAGTTTTGGGCAGTAAAATCAGTTAATGTATGTTTATACCCGAATATTATTCAAAATTCAACAAATAAACAGCTTCTTAAGAGTATTCATCTTTAATATTTTAATAATACATCTTATTACATAGGTTACAGATAAGAAATGTAATTTTTTCTAAATAAAATATTGTTTAAATAAGAATGAATTTATCGTTTTGAAACTCAATATTAAATCTAATATATGGTTAAAAATCACACATTTTTATGAAAAATATAATAAATATATTAATTTCATGAAGTGTTCTTTTCTTATCTATAGGTGGTGGTGATGGAAAAGGTAAATATATATTTATGGATATTTTTTCTATTTTTTAAGATAAGTAATCAGTTGAAAACGGTCGTAGTTATCAGTCTTTAATTAGAGATTATTCTTTAGAATCAGACAAAATTAAAAAACTTCGGTAATTTAATATACCAGAAAAATGTCGCAAAATAGTCTAGAAACTGTGAGATAAAGAGTTCTTTAATATCTATAAGTATTAAAATATTTTGACAGGAATAATAATGCCCATTTCATGAAATATATGAACAACAAAGTTACAGTGATTAGTCCTAAAAGAAGAATAACCCACTGGAGATTTTTCACAAAAAATTAGAATGGGATATAAAGTTAAACCGAATTCTACGCTAATGTATGTTGTTATTGAAATATGTGTTATGAAGTTTTGAGTATTAATATGAGTAAAAATAGATTTCTCCCAGAATTCTAAGTGAAATTGATGAAATAAATCTCTTCTAAAGAGGATAAAACATTTATTTAAAAAATGTAACTTATTATGTAGTCTAAAATATAAACAAATTACTTATTTCCTAATTAGCCAATATGATTATTACAATTAAGTTTTAGTTTTGAAACGTAAAAATCAAATGCCTGATTAAATAGCGTTTGCTTGCTAATTTGTCGAAATACCCATTTAATCTCTTTTTTTAATGTTTGTTTAAATTAACTTTTAATTTATTTTTCAAAGTATATTATTGGTCTAAAATATAATAATTTACATAATTTTGCTTATAATATAGGTTATAATGCGAAAGTATTTTTTCAGATTAAAAATATGTTTTCATCAGAATTTAATTGTTTCAAACACAAAATGGAATTAAATGAATACTAAAATGTCATATGCTTTCTTAAAAAATATAATAAATATAACAATCTTCTGAAATGTCCTTCACTTCTCTCAGGCTGGAAAGGTAAATGAATTTTTATGGAGTTTGCATTTTCATTTTTAAGCTTGTAAACAATGGTAACCTAAGTAATCAGCTGATTTAAATAGAATTTATATCTTTAGTATCCAGCCTCATTAAACACACTTCGCTGATGAAATTTATGAGGAATGAATTTAAATTTAAATAATAAGAATATGAATTCAAATAATTATCTTATAATATATGTTGAAAAATTAAAAAAACTTTGTTATTAAACTATGTATTTATCAGAATGATTGTATTGATTTGAAAGACACACAAAAAATTAAGAGTATACCGTAAAATGGGGTTACTTTGCACCTTTGGTAAACGCGTGTAATGTTTTGTGAAAGTGAAAGAGATGAACTGATTATGGGTACGGGATTGAGATTTTTTTCTAGTTTCTTGGCAACACAACTGTTCCTTAAACTTATATAAAAATCATTCAGGAGGTTACAGAAAGAAGAGACAATAAGTCCGTTTATCAGCGAAAAATATTTGTGCTGAAAAATCTGTCTCTTGTGAAGAAAGTGCATGACATTTATGAAGGCAAGTGCATTTAAACATGGAAAATAATAAACCTAGCTTTCATTTTGTTGCTTTGGATGCCAATTATATTTGTTAGTTAAGCTGCAATTAATTTTTTTCTAACCTGGGGAAATTTTGCACCGGAAATAAGGGATTCTTTCCAGCATGGAAGTTTGAGGTTAAAAAGGAACCCCAGTTAGTTTTTTTAGTTTATTTTTGTATTTTATAATAGTAAGAACAATGCTTTCTTCAGCTTCAGATATGCCCAGGGTGTATGAGAGGAAGTTTGGGACTTGTTAAGTATATGGATTTCTCTCCCGAGACTCGAGACTCTTGCTTTAATGCCATTTCACTATGTTAGTGTACTCTTAAAGAGCAGGAAATTTTTGGTACCCCAAGCGAGAAGTTTAATACAAAAGAAAGCTGTTTCATATAAAGAAACATGAAAATCCCCTGGTTTTCTCTAATGAGAAGAAATACGTTGGAACTTGTATAGTACAGTTCAGTGACTACGGTTTTGCTCTCAAAAGTGTAGATCTTAGAATGATAATATGCGTTTATCTTACTAAGAAGGTGTGATAATATATAGATACATTAAAAACATAGATACATTAAATACATAACATATACACAAACAACATAAACGTCAATAATTGGATAAAGGGTTTCTAAAATGACATCTTGATTTGACCGGATACAAGGCGTAAAATTATTAATTATAATCAGGTATTTATAAAATTTATTTTTGTTGTATGTTTCCCCCCTCGCTTTCAATAGATATCTAAAGCTGCATCCAGTGAATTTTTTTTGAAATATACTGCAAAAACATAACCAGCGCAAAGAATCCCCACCCACAATGTAACTTTGCAACAAAATTCAAAAGTCATAATTAATTATTAAATTACTGAATGATCTAAATTTTGCTGCAAAACGTCTTTAGCAATTAATCAAGGAGAAAAAAAATGAGAAAAGTCATTTTT
The DNA here is from genome assembly GCA_013235015.1 of Araneus ventricosus. NCBI lineage: Eukaryota > Metazoa > Arthropoda > Arachnida > Araneae > Araneidae > Araneus > Araneus ventricosus. The sequence goes on from BGPR01000015.1 coordinate 17,047, forward strand.
TTATAGAAATGCATGGAACTAATCTCGAATTTCCTTCTAAAATCATGAAAATCGGTGCAAAGTAACCCCGTTATACGGTCTTTAAATATCATATAAAGTGGACACCACTTATAGTGATCACTTTGGGTCAAGACCAAGTTGATCTTTGAATCCGAATGATCGGTACATCTAAAATGCCTTAGAAGTTATACAGCACCATAGGTATACAAGGATAGCAGAAAAATAGACCTTACTACATTGCTGGTATGTACTCGTTCGTTTTAAATAGAAAAACAAAATCATATAAGCACCGAATTGAAAAAAAATTCATGCACATTAATTTTTTAAGCTTTCTCAAAAACTTTTTCGAGTAACTCTCTTTTTTTCTTCTTCAAGCATTCGTTGGTTAAATCGTCCGGATGAATAATCAAAAGATTTAGCACTGTATATTGGAATGATCTTCTTAAGACAAAAAGGTCTTGAAAAGTTTCTTGGACTGATAGTGGCTTCTCCTTCAGGTTCCTCTTCATCGTCATTTTCCTATGCATTGTGACGTAATCTTATCAAAACTGATCACTACAAGCGAATTGCTTATCACTGGAACCGGCGAATTTTCCACGTGTTTAGATACGGGAGATCCGTTCCACGCTATTTTGATCAGTACAATCGATTGATCGTTATATCCGTGATCATTACAAGCGGAAACTACTGTAAATTCGGGAAAAATATAATTTAAACTGTAATGCTCTGAAATGTCTTTTACGATTTTTTGGAGTTTCCTATAAAATTAAATTTTAGTTTCTTATTCACATTATATTATTTTTTTAAATAAATTTTTTAAATAATGTAAAATATTATGTATGATAGAACACAAAAATCGTATTTTATTCCAATCGAAATGATGTATTCATCAGAATAACTTGTTCTTAAACACGATACAGAATCAAGTGCATCGTTAAATATCATAGTTTATTTTCTTGGTAAATATAATTTGTATTAATGTAGTACCAAGTAAAACTTGGTAAATATCATTTGTATACAGCAATTTCCTGAAATGTGCTTTGGTTTTCTCTAGGTGGTCTTTGGGGAGCAGGTAACTATGGAGTTTCCACTGGATTTTGAAACTGTTGAAATCCGCAATAATCGCTGTTTTAAATCATATTTTAAATTTTTAGTGCCTTGCCTTATTAAGCAAAACTTGGTGATAAGCACAATACAACATCTGATAGTCATAGATAGAGACAGATCACATATATCTGATAGAAAAATGGCGCATATATAATTCAAAAGTGTGAGATAGAGAATACTTTAACCCTCTCACACCGAGTGGGGCGGTCTAAAAATTCCCCCTTAACAGCGACGAAGGTCGGTCTGAGGCGGTTGGTTTCTTTTGACGGGAAGTGAGGTTCTGAGATCACTCAGGAGATAAGCGCGATAGGGGATTCAAGTATCCATACCAACCACAGCCCATTTCCGTGCGACTTAAGGGAAGGTTATAGCAGGAGGTGGGGTAAATGACCACCCAGGTTGAGAGAGTCCGATTCATGTCGCTTCCATTCAAAACCTCCCGGTTTTAAAGGGGCTAGGAGAAAAAAGTCGCATCGGTATTAAAGAGTTAAATATCAAAAAATTAAACATTTCAGAAGTAATATTAATAAGCATTTCTTGATGTACACTGGTGTAAAAAATTAAGGAAAATTTCGTAAAATGCGAGAAATTTCCAATTAATACGAAAACTATGCTTCGAAATCAGTTCTGGCGAATCGTGTGACATTTAATCGAATATCATACACATTTTTCAGTGAAGATTCGGTCACGAGGGCAATTAGGGAGGGCCATCAGAAAGGGATGAAGGCGAAAATGGAGTTTGACCCATCCTGTTTCACAGAAAGCTGATAACGAGATGTAACTTTAATCGAAGGTTATGGTTTAATGTGCATAATATTTACATGCATTTTCGTAAGCATAGCACAAATATTCGGGAAGATATAAATGTTTCTTTAAAAAATCCCAATTTTTTCCGCATGTGTTTTGATTATAACATGCGGAGTTTTCATTCAAGTTATTCGAAATTTGCAGAACACTTGACAATATGTTACAGAAGTATTGTATTAAACTTTGAAGGAAATACGCTGAATATTACAGGAAATATAAGTGTTTGTACTAAATAATTTTTTTCTGCGCATGTGCGAGACGCAGCGGAATTTTTCTTTCATAACTTCAAAGCCAGATATATAGAGCAACTTAAAACAAAAATTCCAGTTGAATCCCGCTAAAATTCAGAAACCTGTCGGCATTTCAGTGAGGTGAATTTAAATTTCTCTTTGAGAGAAGCTAAGGGATGAGGGTTCTTGTACTTACTAATATTTTTTAAATTTGAATCTTCGAACATTAACATTGATTTTTGAAAATTGAATTTCACTTATAAATTAAATACATTATTTAAATTGCATTTCTTCGAACACCATTCGAATATTCAAGTTTAGAAAATATCAGTTTGTGCAAGAACCGTCATCATTTAGCTTCTCTTCAAGAGAATTTGAAATTCACCTCACTGAAATGCCGATATCCGCCTGAATTTTAATGAGATTCAACTGGAATTTTTTTTAAGTTGCTCTCTATATATGGATTAGAAGTTATGAAAGAAAAATTCCACTGCGTCTCGCACATGCGCAGTAAAAAATTATTTAGTACAAACACTCATATTTCTTCTAATATTTAACGTATTTACTTGAGATTTTAATACAATACTTCTAAAACATATTGTCGAGTGTTCTGCAAATTTCGTATAATTTGAATGAAAACTCTGCATGTTATAAGCAAAACACATGCAGAAAAATTTGGGATTTTTAAAGAAAACCTTTATATTTTCCCGAATATTTGTGCTGTGTTTATGAAAATACATTTAAATATTATGCACAACAAAAATAACAATTGATAGAAGTTTCATCTCGTTATCAGCTTTCTGTGAAACAGGATGGGTGAAACTCCATTTTCGCCTTCATCCCTTTCTGGTGGTCCTCCTAATTGCTCGCGTGACCGACTCTTCACTCTAAAATGTGTATGATACTCGATTGAATGTCACAAAATTCTCCAGAACTTATTTCGAAGCTTAGTTTTCGTTTTAATTGCAAATTTCTCGCATTTTACGAAATTTTCCTTAATTTTTTACACCAGTGTATACAAATACCAAAGTGTCAAGGATTCTTGGAAAAAAGAACAGCATTCTATGGTGAAATTTTGTAGAAACAATGGAAAGAGGACAATAATTTTTATATATCAATCGTACATCAACGTTAAATACAATTGCACATGATTGAATTACGTAGTTGAAGTGTGCGATCTGAAGGCTTGAGAATTAACATGAATTAAAAAATATTTTTTTACACACACCTGAAGCAAAATTCATCAAGTAAACACCTTCTAAAGAGGTCTAAAATATAATTATTAATATGACTTAATTATTAGTTTGGTTAATTACTAAAAACTGTATTTTTTTCGAAACAAATTCATGTATTTATCAGAATTAAATTAGTTTTGAAATAGAAAACGTCTCTTAACAAGCAACATCACCAATCTCAAATCTTTGAAATTTCAAAGAGGAAGAAAATACTCAATTTTTTCGCAATAAATAGCGAATATTTCTGAATTCTTTTCACGTCTGGTAGGAACATGAAGTTTCTTGTTCATATCAGATGTTAAAAAAAACTCCGAAATATTCGTTATTGATTGTGAAAAATTGAGTATTTTCTTCCTCTTTGAAATTTCAAAAAATTGGGATAGGCGGTGTTGCTTGTTAAGCGACGAAATAATATATAGCTTATACATGTAGTAGCTTATATATGTAGATAGAATATCATATATTTTCTCGAAAAATGTAACAAATATATAAATTTCCCGAAATGCCTTCTACATATTTCGAAATTTTAATTAAATTCATATTTTATTATTTAAAGTATATTTTGTATTTGAAACTTAATTTTAAAAATAATATAGCGAAAAGTATAGGTTCAAATGCAAATTTATTTATTCTTTTTAAAACGATGAATTTAATATCATAAACATTGAAATATTTCGGGAGCAATATTTGAGCTTTTTTTCATTACCTATACAGATACTAAATTCATAATCGTTATGTACAAGTAACAACATAACAGAGTGAAATGTTGTAGAAAAATTGAGACGTGGCCGGAAGTCAAGTACATTTACATGCCAATGAAATGAGTAGTTGAAATGAGAGATCTGAAGCTTTGAGACATATCTGTACTCGAAAATTAAATAAAATTCATTCATAAAATAGACAACTTCCGAAGAGGATTAATCATAATTATTATATAATATAGCTTATTATATACGTTATAGAAAATATATATGTTTATTTTAAATAGAATTATATATAAATAAGCCTTAATTTATCGTTTTGAAATAAAAAATAATATAAAATGTAAATTTAAATATCACACATTTTGTTGAAAATATAATAATTATAATAATTTCCTGAAATGCTCTTCGCATCTCTGCAGGTGGTGCCGGTGGCCAAGGTAAATAAAGTCTGAATTTGGTTTTTAATAACGGTTGCAAACCGCAGTAATAATTTTTAAAAATATAGATTAAATTTTAAAAATTTTGCATTATTAAACAAAACCTGCTGCTTAAATCAGCAAATAAATTAATGCAAATATAGTGTTAAAATGAGAAGTATATAACGATTTAATAAAATACTTTTTAATTAAGAAACATAAACTTCCTTAAACAAATAAACATTTCAGTATAAATAATAATTTGTTTTTTTTTCATAATAATAAAATACAACACAGTAAAATATTGCTAAAAATTGAGAAGATGTCGAAAGTTCAGTTGCAATACATTGCAATGCTGGGTATTGTGTAAATTGTTCTGAGCAGTGAAATTAATTGATATATTTCTGTACCCAAATATTAATTAAAATTCATCAAATAAACAACTTCGGAAGAGGAATTAATATAATTATTCAAATGGTATTGACTATTATATAGGCTACAGATAAGAAATGTAGTTTTTAAAAAATAAAATTAGGTATTAAAGGAATTAATTCATCATTCTGAGACACAATATTAAATCTAATATGATTTCTAAAAATTTCCTGAAGTCTTCTGTCCTTATCTCTAGGTGGTGCTGACGGTAAAGGTAAGTAAATATTTATGGAGTTTTTTTTTCTGTATTTTTAAATTAGCAAACGGTTGAAAATAGCAGAAATTTTCAGTTTTTAAGTAGAGATTATTCTTTAGAATTGGACAAATTTAAGCAAGTCTAGGAAATTGAATCTATCAGAAATAAGTCACAAAAATAGTTCAGAAAATGTGATATAGAGATTGCTTTAATATCGATTAAAATGCCCACTTCTGTATAAAAATTAGAAAGTGACAGTGGTTTGTTAGAAATAAAACAATATATGACAAGGGCGTGTTTACAGATAAATTGGAATTAGATCCAAAGTCAAATCGAATTACATTAGGAATTACATATTAATCTACATTAATTAATGATGTTAAAATGAGCGATCTGAAATTTTGAGGATTAATATGAATAAAAATATGTTTCTATCCGCATTTTACATAAATTTTAAAAAATAAATTCCTCTAAACAAGTTTTAAAACAGATTTATTTCAAAAATTAAAACTTTAAATGGGATAAAATATAATAATTTTAGTTACTTTCTAACTAAACTAGCAAAATGTATTTTGTTTTATGTTACTAAATTAATATGTTTTTAAATACAGATGAAATCTTCAGAATCTTGGGTTTTTATCGAACCTTTCTGATTAACTCTGCTAGAAAATTAATGCAAATGTAGTCCGAAAGCCTGAAATATAGATTGCTTAAATACGATATATTTGATAAAGAAATTTTTAATCCCATAAAGAAATACATATTTCGGTTGAAATACTTATTTGTTTATGGAATGGTTATGTTTTTTCGTGCTTTGTTTACTGCTTTTTCATGATAATAACATAATACAGTGAAATATTTCAGAAAAATAGAAAACAGCTCGAAAGACAAGTTCAGTTATATCCTATTGTAGTTGAAATGAAGTTTTGAGTTGTGGACTTAATTGAAATAAATTCATACTCAAATATTGAATAACATTCGAGAATAATTATTGAAATAATGTAGCTTACTGTATAGGTTGCATATGAGAGTTGCATTTTTTTCTAATAAAATGATGTAAAAAAGAATTAGTTTATTGTTTTGAAACACAATATTAATTGAAGTGGTTGATTATGTATCACACAATTCCTGGATAATGTAAATTATTTCCTGATGTCTTCTTCTCTTATCTCTAGGTGGCGATGATGGGCAAGGTAAGTAAATTGTCTTGCAGTTTTTTTCTGTATTAGATTTCTGTTTTATTTTTCCGTAAACAGTTGAAAATGGCAGTAATTTTCTGTTTTTCAATAGATATTATTCTTTAGAATCGGACAAAATTAAACGAACCTAGGAAATTAAATCTATCATAATAAGTGGCAAAAATTGTCCAGAAAATGTGAGTTAGAGAAAGCAATAATATCCATAAGCAATAAGATATTTATTCAGGAATAATAACCCCCTTTTCATGAAGTATAAAAATAAGAAAGTGGCAGTGATTAGTCTCAAAAAAACTGTATAGGGGAATTTACGGGTATGTGACAAGTGTCTCTAACATTAGAAATATTGGAACCTTAGAGACACTGAGTGTTGTAGGTAAAAAAAATTTTTTTATGGAGTTTTCTCTGAATTTTTAAATCTTAAACATCTGAAATCCCAGTAATCGCTGTTTTAAAACATATTTTGAATCTATAGTCTCTTTCGTTGTTAAGCAAAATTTGACGATTGAAATCTGCGAGGAAAATGTGACAAATTTTGATCAAAATGTGCTAGAAAAAGAATGCTTTAAGTGTCTATAAGGACGTAATATTAAGACTCTTTTACGTGATGTATAAAAATACCAAAGTGAATGTTATTAGGGAAAAACATATCACAGCTAAATATTGCAGAGAAAGTGAAAGACAATTCAAACATGAAAATCAACTACAATAACATTCTAATGCATGATATTGTGAAAATGAGTGATATGAATATTTGAGTAATGATTTAATTTAAAATATGTTTCTATCCGCATATCAAGCAAAGTTCATCAAAGAAACAACTCCTAAAGAATTTTAATACATAATTATTTGTATAACAATCTTATCATATGGATAGCGTTGCTCACATTTGCTGTACCTTCAGTTAAAATGTTATTTGCAAATACTGTTCATACCTACGGATGATACGTTATTTGTAGATACTGTAGCAACGGATGAAACATTACTTATTTTAATTTTTGTCATTTTGGTCTCTTTCTATTTCTTGAATATAGTATATTATTTTTATATCTTTTTTCATCAGCAAATCTGTTTACTTATTTAAATTTATTCCGTACGATTGGCGGCATCTTATCGTCCATTGGATTAAAGAAACCTCACTCTTCATTATCCTGTCGCTAGTCTTTAATATGCAATTCATTTTGTTTATATTAATGAATTATAATTTAAAGACTAAAAAGTAGAAAATAATTAACACAAACAAAAATAATTCTACTTCTAGTATATTAATAAAAGCGTGCGTACAAAAATGCTTTCATTCTTTTTAATTTAGAACACTTGTAGGTATTAGAAGGAAGTTAGAATAGGAGTTATTTTAAATTTGTTCCATAAGAAACTAGTTTTGGAAAGAGGAGTAAAATTAACGACAATACTGTATTTCACAGACATATATTTAAAAAAATTACTCGAAATTCAAACTCTCGCAAAGATTGATCACACTGCTGCGAGGAGGAAAATATCCGACGCGAATTGAGCCCTTGTTCTGCTTGACGGCAGCTTGTGCTCTGACTTCTGTACAACACAGACTTCGCCTATAGGTCATACGGGATAGTTAGTTACATATTTTTACCCTTGCGATTTGTTGAAACTTAAAATGGCAATTAATACAACAATTTTCAACGAAAATTTATATTTTATCAGTAATGTAACTAGAAGATTTAAACTATTGAATTCGGTTCTTCCTTAAGCACAAGGAATTGTTTAAAATTCCTTGATGATGGATAAGATATCTTTTAGGGTATGTAGCTCGTCCTAACAAGAAAATTGTTATTGATTAAATATCTGAGATGAAATTTCATCAATAAACGCTTTAGTAAATGTTTTGTCTCCAGAAAATTAAATCAGATTCATAGGAGACCAGCAGAACAAAAAGTAACAATAACAGAAACGAAAAGCATTGTGTTATTCTGTTGAAATGCTGAAAAATCTCGTAAAAATCATTAAATTTCATAATCTCAAGTATAAACAGAACAATCCTACTGAAAAAAGAAAATAGACCCCCTAGAGAAGGAATTTCGAATTTCACAGTACCTGCAAATAACGTTTGATCAGTAGATGTAATACCTGCAAATAATCACTTCTTTATTATATAGGTTGAAAAGTAAAAAAAAATGCATTTTTTCTAGTTAAAATGCGATAATTAGTAGAATTAATTTATTATTTTGAAGCGCGAAATTAATTTAAATGTATAGCTAAATAGATATTTTCTTAAAAAATGTAATATATTAATTCCTGAAATGTCCTTCTCTTTTCGTTTCTGGAGGTTTTGCTAAAATTAAATTTTAGTTCATCATTCAAATTATATTATTGGTTTAAAACATAATTATTTAAATAATATAGCTTAATGTTTAGATTAAAACATTAAAAACATATTTTTTTTCTAAATAATACATTTATCAGAATAAAATGTTTTGAAATATAAATACACAAAAAAATTTATATAACCCGGTGAATGCGTCATTGTAGCAGTGCATCCATGCAGCGAAAATATTAACAAACAAAAACACAAAACTCTACTTTTAAGAAAGAAAAACAAAATAATAAAACAAAACGCTGACGTCGAGGACGCGTCATCGGCAGGGAAATCCCAAACGAGATGAAGACGGTTGTTTACGCTTGTCTGGGGTTTCCTTACTGATGACGCGTCCTGGAAGTCAGTGTTTTGTATTATTGGTTTGTTTTTCTCCATTAATATATATATATATATATTGTTTATTATTCAAAGTTTTGATGATTTTAATACTATAATTTGATATGTCAGTTAAAATACGAAAGATGAAATTTGTTTCTAATCAGATTAATATATTTAATGCATTTAATGTTACGTTTAGTTTGGATAGATGTTATTTTTTCTTGTAAATTAATATTAAAAAGTAATATCCTAAATATTCTTTAATTTTGTCTAGATTGCGCAGGTAAATAAATTTTTTTATTGACAATTTTCCATACTTTTTAGTAGCAGTCAGTTTGCATAGCATAACAGTCTGCTTAAAATATACTTGCTGTTTGAATAAACATTCGCCTAGGAAAAAACATTGCTTACTGAATTTTTAGAAATAATGTCGCAAAGACAGTCTATAAATTGTGAGTTTACTGCCATAAGATAAGGAGGGTTGTTTAAATATTTTTGAGCAGTTATGTTTTTTTTTGCCACTAATTTTAGGCTCTTTGCATAAAGTATAAACAGAATATGAAATACTAGAGATTTGTTACAAAATAAGAGCATACTACTTTCGCCGAAATGACTGAGGCAATTCAATTCTATGAGGCAATTTGTTTTCATTAATTTATTCCTATGTGCGAATTTTAGTAGAAAATATCAAAATTAATTTTGAAATTCCAAACATATTTTCTGGATCTTGCCGTTTTGTTTTAAGCTATCCTAAGTTTATGGCATCGTACTTGAACATGATAACTATCTTTTAATTGGCAGTTTCATCAGTGGTTGACCTTACCATATGATTATTCGAAATGTTAACAACAGAAGAAAAAAATAGGTGATGATTGCAATGATTTATTAAATATTAAATAAGAAAAAATTATTCTTTCCAAGTTTTGAAAAAAGTTTAAAAAATATTCGTGAAAAGAATTATGCTGAAATACAAATGTTAAATATGAATGAGATAAAGTGAATGTGCAAAATTATTTTGCTCTTAAAATTATTTCTAATGAATGACCATAGTACTTCAACACATTCAGACACGACAATTCATACCTATTTTTAAAGCAAGAAAAGAATGATTAAATATTCTTCCTATAAATATTAAAGTACTATTCAACAGTATTATAAAGTATTTTTTTAAAATTTCAAACAATATTTGTTCTTTACAGTAAAATATCAAAATATTTTTTTCAATTACCATATATGTTTTTCTATCGAAATATGAAGACCTTTCATTGCCAATTTCTTTCACTTAATAGTTGTCTTCCAGCAGATTCATACTCAAACTTAATTCAAATGAATAAAACAGATCTTCGTTTCTTGCTAACTGATGTGGTTCGAAAAATTTCTTTGGTAACTGGCATAAGAGAACTTCATCCAAATGATAGAATTAATTATGATTGAATAATAAATATGTAAGTTCTCTCACTTGAAGTCGTTTATTATGATAGAAGTCTCTGCATGAATTTGAAATTATTTCAAGTTTTTCTATTTCATTTATTTTTAAAATTTATTAGCTTACCAATGAAATGTAAACAGTACAAGATGGGTAAAAAGTTGGTAAAAACTTTGCAAAAATAGCCCTAATCAGAAAAGAAAGATAATACTAAGGAAGTGCAACTTGCACTTAAAGCATTGCTAATAAGGAGGGTATTTTTAGCAGCAGCAAAAAAAAAACACAGTTAAAGAAATCACCGATAGAGGTCACTGGAACTAGTGTATCTTCCAGAATTATGCAAATAAGGCTTATTATAAAAAATTGACAAATGATTTGATGAGTTATTCGATTGAACAATCAATTTGGTGGATATGTTACTAAACGAATGCTTTCCATGATTTTTGTGAAAAGAGAAGCAGAAACGAACGCTTTGTGGTTGGTTGGTTGGTTCGTTGGCCGTTTGAATAACGACAGATAAGATGTTTTTACTGAAGAGAATTGCCATTGCTCATTTCGAAGCGAAGCACATGGCATAGGCGATCTATCATAGGTAACATTCGTGCAGTTATACAGGATTCCCACTTATATCCGTGACAACCCCCCTTAACTTCTAAACAGTGACAGCTTAGGCCATAAAGTTGGTGTCTAGGTATAGTAAAAAGGCTATGTATGCGCTACTCGATGAGACAACAACCAACGCCAAATTTTGGAATTAGCGGTCCTATATCGTAAACGGTGAAAGATACGAGAAAAAAGTCAATTAGGAAGTTAGAGCACTCTCGATTTAGTATGAAAAGACACCTTGCGCACATTAATACTCAAAACAGAATGCAAAAAGCGAAAATTTCTTTGGTGACGATTTCGAAAATTGCTATGTCATAAAGAGTGGAAGAAAGAAATTGAGACACGTCCCTGTCTTCTGGATAATTTATTTACATTGCTCAAAATGCTCTCCGTTTGCCACTCTACACATTTGCACTCTGGGCTAGATTTCTCGCTTCGCTCGCGTTTCACGACGCCATAGTGTTGAAAATCACAATCAAACAAATGTTAATTAGTATAATTGTGGGATGCATTCGTACGAGCGCTCTCTAATGGTGATTTTTTTTAACTACTTAAAATCCTGCTTAATAACAATTTTTTTATGAATTTTTAAATATTTTACCATCATTTTCCCCACCCTGTACTTCTGTTGACATGCTATATTTTTATTTAAAGAAATAGTTAAGAGCTTGTTCGATATTTAATATTTCAAACAACTCAACTTCTTACTAATGATTATTATTATAATTTTTTGCAACAGCACTTGACAAAATGGACAAGATGATGCGTAAGTTTTCTCCGTTATCTCTAAATAATGACAAAGAACCTCTAAGAAAAAAGTAAAAATATTTCTTCTTGGCATTTAGTGAAAAGCATAAACAAAGAATACTTTTAATTCTGTTAAATACACTATATAAAAAATATATTAAAAAAATCAGTGAAACTGAACGGCAGTTAAGTGTGAGAAATCGTCTGAAAATAAGATTTCATGTTTACATTTTTAAAAATCTGGATGACTGGAAATCTGGATGGATAGACTAAATCTATAGTTTTTAAAATACATGCTTACTGAAAATAAAATGCTCCAAATTAAAAGTAAGCTTACAAAGTAAAAAAGAATCTGTGTCATACAATGAATACTAACAGGTCTTAGTCATAATTATGAAAATAGACGATATTGGGATTTTATGGTGTTCATATAGTGAAAAAGATGTAGTTGAAAATTTACAATGAACGCAATTATAATAAGAATTAAAAAAATTAGTTGAGAAACTGAATGCTTCATGTTGCAGATATAGCAATATTTCGTTTCGTTTTAAAATATTATTATTGTCGAGCATTAATCATTGAAATTATAGTAAATAAGATTACGTATCCTTCCAAATAAACCTGACTTATTCTAAGAAACAATGCGGATTTACGAAACTATTTAGCAGTATGTTATTAAAGAACAGCGAATGTGTGAGCGAATTCCTTTTAAAGAAATTCGAGGCGTGTCTTTTTAAGTAAGAACGGTTTTGAAATTTAGCCGCTGCAGCGCTGCGGTTGCCGTTCTGCGCATGCGCGTTTAGTACCTGCATCTGTAGCTAGCCACAGACACAATTACGGAAGAATTCGACCGTGTTTACGTGTGTTTGTGAGTATTCAAAATGCCCGTGAGTGAAATACCCATGTCCTTCATTTTCTTAATGTAAAAGATGTTTAAGCGGTTGAAATTCAATGGCAGATCAGTGAAGTGTATGGAGAAAAAATTATGAGCGAAGGAATCGTAAGAAAATGGGTTGGAGAATTTAAAGATGGCCGCACGAATGTGCATGATGGGGAACGAAGTGGGCGATCTTCTGTCATTTTTGAGGAATTGGTGCAAAAAGTTGATGGAAAAGTTCGAGAGAACAGGCGCTTTACGATTTCATCTTTTTCTAATGAGTTTCCTCAATTTTCAAGAAGTGTTCCTTATGGAATTGTGACAGAACAATAAAATTATCGTAAGTTGTGCTCACGATGGGGGTCGGCAAATTTCTATGAGGATGGAATTCAAAAGCTGGTTGTACGATACGACAAATGCCTTAATATTTGTGGAAATTATGTTGAAAAGTAGATTAAAGTACAGGCTTTTATGTAAAAATAAAATTGATACAAAAATTACACTTGTGTGTTTTTAATTTCGAAACGGTACTTACTTAAAACACACGCCTCGTGCATAGTTCAGGCAAATTTTCTTTTTTGGCATTCGCGAAACGATAAATGATCAGACCTTTTAATATTATTAAATGAGAGAGTTGCAAAATTGATTTATTCTAGTTACAAGTGACAAGGAATTCTAGTTAGACGACTCACTTGGACGAGTATCATATTATTACGAATTGTCCTAATTATAGAGGGTGATTATTATTAAAGATGCACTTTTAAAACGCTGTAAATTAAGAGGTACTGGTCGAAATAATCTGAGACTTGATCTGAATATGATGCTGTATTTTACTTGAAACAGTGGAATTTTGTTTGATGGAAAAATATCACTTCAAAAACGTTGGACAGGATATTGAACATTTCTTGGGAAGTCATAAGTGACATAACGCCATGTCCGTTTTTCTTCGGTAAGATGCGTAAATGGTGCGATGCATTCGATGAGTATCACATTAATACGAATTGTTAATATTATACAGGGTGATTATAATTAAAGTTGAGATTTTAAAGCTTTGTAAATTAAGAATTACTGGTCGAAATAACCTGATATTTTACCTGAAAACTCTTGGAATATTGGAATCTCGTTTGGTGAAAAAAAAAATTGATTTCAGAAACGGTGGACAGCAAATGGAACATTTCTTGAGAAGGTCATAGATGCTTTGTTTCAGGATTTTCTTTCGTGATATCACCAAGAATGGTGTCGCTGTTCACATGTAATATTTCTTTCATATAATTAATTTTTCTTTTTATTGTAACAAGCTATTGTTTTCTTTGTCCGACAACATTCTGTAACAACATTTAAATTCTTTCATACTGTATATGAAGTAAAGTGTATCACTTAAAAGCAAATGCCTTCGACAACTTTTTTCAGTAATGGAGAAGGGTAATGAAGAATAATTTGTGTGTGATGAGCATATACTGAAGACATGAAAAACTCAATTGTATTTTGTTAAAAATATGAAATAATTTCAACTTTCATTAAAATTGTGCTTTTATCCTTTTTAGGAAATTGGCTTTCAAAGATGGATGATAGAATGAGTAAGAGGTTTATCCTATTGTCTTCCATAAAATAAATATTTTGCATCATGCCATTAATCTTTCTTACAATCTTCCCTAAATTATGCTGCTGCTCTTAAACTTCATGATTATTTCCACTTATTAAGCACTTTGAAACTTCAATTGCTTAGATAACAGCATTTAACGAATTGTTTCTTATAATGTAAGTTCCTTAATGTAAGTGACCACTAGCCTAAAGTAGATGAAACTAAAATAAGTGGAGGAGGATGTGTAAAAAGTAATTTCTTTCGCAGTCCTTCCTGAGAAATGATCTTTGGTTCTTACGTTTAACATTTAACACCACACGATACCGCCGTCCCTAGATATCATGTGGCTTCTATGCGGTTTGCTATAGCTGTAGGCTAACTTTATCGAATTGGAAAAAAATACCGCATGCATATGAAAAGAAAAAGTAAAATTACTAAGTCTCTGATTATGCAGACAATCGACAACACAATATAAAAAAATACACAATGTATTGATTACCCGAATATTAAAATAATGAAAATAATGGTGAACGACATGAATAAAGCTTACGCCAATGTACGATTTGTTGATTACAATAGTAAACATGGATAACCATTGTGCAAAGTATCGAATGCAAGGATTAGGGTGATAACTATTATATAAAAACGATAAAAGAAGGATTAAGGATGCTCCATGTATGGAATGCAAGAAAAGTTAGGAGTATTGCTCAAAGGTAGTTTTGCAATTATTCTATTCGGAGGAACTTTCCATGATCTATTATGAGTTACGGTTTGTACCGTGTAGAGTGAGAAGGATCCAGCTCGGGTTATTGCAAATATCTGCAGTCTATTGCTTAAAAGTGAAGCCAACAGTTTCTCGGTTTACCCCATCAACTAGCGTCGAGGTTATGATATGGAATCTATTGCATTTAGCTAAAAGAGTATACATGCTTTCAAGAAACCAGATTGGCTCATTTTCACTCCACTCAGAACAACCTCATCTCCTCTTTTACTGTAAGAAAAGAGATATCTCTGATCTCTCTGGTAGCTTTCACATTTACCTAATAGAGTGCCCATGTTTTCAAAATTCATGTTGAACATTTTCACTCCACCAAGAACAGCCTCACCTAATTCCTGTTTTACTGTAAGAAAAGAGGTCAGTTCCGGGAGAAATGGAAAACGACTTCTCAGATCTCTCTGGCAGCTTTCAAATTTAGTAAATAGAGTGTGCATGTTTTCAAGAAACCAAGTTGGAATTTTCTCAATCCACCAAGAACAACGTCATCTAATTCCTCTTTTACTGTAAGAAAAGAGATCAATTTGAGGGGAAATGCAAAACGATCTCTCTGGTAGCTTTCACATTTGGCTAATAGAGTACCCATAATTTCAAAAATCCATGTTGGCACAATCTCACTCCAAGAAGAACAGCCTCACCTCATTGCCTTTTTATTGTAAGAAAAAGAGATAACTTTCAGGGGAAATTCAAAAGGATCTCTTTGATAATATTTCTGCTATATATTGGCTTATAAAGCAATATTTGGTCGACAATGCAATCTTTGGCTGCGCATTGTTTTGGTTGGCATTACTCTGTCGACTCTCCTTGAACGAAAACAGTATTTCAATAGAAAATACAAATGATTTTATTTGCTGATAAAATATTTCGATCATGCTAATCTTTTCGCTTTATGTTAGAAAAATGGAAATAAAATTTTAAAATAAAAATCAATTTATTCAGCCTTTTGGTTTGCCCACAAGGCAAACAAGGTTTGCAAATTAATTTAAAGAATAGATTTCAATAAATTTCTATTAAACTATGTTTAAAGCATCAAGATTAAGTTAACTGTGAAGTCAAATTAAATTCGCAGAAAAATTGTTTGGGGTTTTTTTCTTTTTATTCTTTTAGAAAAAAAATGCAAAAAAATCGATAAAAAATAATTAAAAAAATTTTTTACATACAATTTTAAGTTTTTTGAAATATAGTAAAAGATCAAAAAATTAAAAAAATCACTTTCTGATTCCTTGCATTACCTCAAAAATAAATCTAAGTAAAAATTTAAAAAATTCAAAATGACGACATTTTGACTTTAAAATCTGGCTAATTGGCGATATATACCTGTTGGAAACAGATTAGAAGTTTGGTAATAGCAATTCACTTCATAGAAAAGGCAAAAAATAAACTATGGATTGCATTCTGTTTAACCACGGAAGTGAAATGAAACTGTTCTATAAATAGGACGCTGGAACCTAACTGGTTAAAATATTTTGTCTGATTCATATAATAGTCTGATTAATCCTCTTTACAATCTCTTATATGTCATGTCCTGACAACTAACGTTCGCTAATTACTTGTGGGATGCTAATTTATTATTATTTTTTGCTGTCTCGTATAGGAAGTGTACAAAGAGAAAGTATTGTAATCGTCAATAACAAATACATTGTGTATTACTGATACAATCCTGCTTATAAGTATATTATATCAGTGTAAATGTGTATTTTATTTTTTATTATGTCAGAATGTAATTTGTTTTACTTTCCTTTTAGTAAAATAATCAATTTTTTAAATAATATTTTCTGTTGGATATGCTCGCGCCTCCCATTCAGTATTATCCCGTCCCCCTAAGGGGCGCGCCCCACAGGTTGAGAATCGCTGCCTTATGGTAATATCCCGTCCGACCATCTAAACCGATCACTACAAGCTAACTGCTGATCACTAGAACCGGCAGAGTTTCTATGTGTTTAGATACGGGAGATCCGTTCCACGCTATTTTGACCAGCACAACCGACGGGTCGTTATATATCCGTGATCACTACAAGCGGCGACTACTGTATTGGTTTACTAATAACTTTTAGTTTTCTGTTATTTATTACACAAATAATGTTCATTTATTTTTAGATGCAATGGGTGAGTAAATATTTAATTAATCACATCGCATTTTTATTCATTCTCATTATCAATAAGTTGTCTTTATGTAGAAAAAAATGTTTTATCATGTGTTAAAGCATCTTGATTTTAATCTGATGTGTCCTCTAATACAAAACTGCTTGCAAACAGAAAATTAATTTAAGAATTAGTCTCCATTCTTCGTATTTTATAAATTAATCATCAATTTACATAATCTGTTTGCAATACTATACAAAAACAATTTAAACAATGTGATAGTCTAATTATCCCTGGCAATTTGAGATTTCTCGGCAATTAAAGGGGCCTTGATTTAATTACATTATTAATGAGAGTGCTTATCTTTATAAAACATTCCTATTGATAAATTTATTTTAGAACAAACTAACTTTAATTTTAATCGTTAGCACACTGATTTTTCTCTTTTGTTCTAATTTATCAGTCTGTGAAAACAGCGCAAACCATTATAGTTGTTAAGCCTTAAAGTTTCGAATTTTAATCAGATAAAGTAGAATTATTCTTTTGCCATAAATGGCCAAATTTCATTGAATGCGTTAGAAATTTAGTCATATTCCACCAAAATAACACCTAAAATCATTCCTGAAATTTGTGAGATTTCATTGGTTTCTTTTGAGGAGCTGTGGTGGTAATATTATTTTACATTGTCATTGACTACATTGAAATGTTAAATAGAATTCACCAAAACGACAGTTTAAATAAGTCTTGTAATTTACGAGAAATCACTTGTTTTTCATGAAATGTGGGGAAAATTTCCTCTTCAATTGCCATTGACTACATTAAAATTATTAATTATGGTCCATCAAAGCTACACCTTAAATCATTTTTGAAATGTGTTATGTTTGTCTTAAAAAGCTAAGGTGATATAATAAACTTCCGAATATTCATATTTCTATCATAATATCAAACAGAAGAAAAATATTATGGAACAAAAAGGTACAATATGCAATATACGGTGAAGTCTTTTATGTTCTGTTATCTCTGAGAACGATGGGATAACTCTTTGCTATGGTGCATAAATCTGAAAAAGCCATAAAAATTCTTAGAGCTTCACACTTTCAGATATATATCATGCCACTGAACAACAAAAAATGTACTAAACTTCACAGACAACTTCGGATAAATAAGTTGCATTGAAAGTGGAAAATAATATGCAGGGTGTTTAAAAATATGTGTCCAAACTTTAAGGGTAGGTCAGGTATAAAGAAACAAGTCATTTTCGCAATAGAACATAGGGTCGGAAATGCAAAGCGGATTCGCTATTGCGGGCTCTTTATCAGTGAATTAAGTAAAAGAAAAGGATATATCAGATGAAGTGTACAACACAGATTGAGTGGAAAACAAGTTTAAAGTAGCAAGACAAAACAGCTGTATGAATAACAACATGCGAAGCGTGTGTCGCCTCAGACAGCAAGTACTGAACACTTACTTTTCTTCTCCAACACTCTCTAAGTATATACAAAGAGATTACCCCGCCCTGGCCTGCGCCGTGCGGGAAAAAATGTGCTACATCTTATTCCAGAATGAACAATACTTGTTTTACAATTTTCAGAGACGAGAATCAACAGTTTCACTGGACGACAAGTCTAATTCTTCAATAAACAGTTAGGGAAGAAGTCCTTACAATGAGACACGAATATCGGCATTATTTATCAAGTCTTTTAAGCTCGTTGATTGCCACCCACTATGCCAATTACCTCTGTATGAGGCCCAAATCCTTAAGTATTCCAAAGGCTTGTTATTGGTAGTGGATCCTACTTGCCACTATCGTATCTGTCATACCACATACGAATTGTAACATTGTGATTCATGCAACTGGGTTATTGTGCTATTGTAAATTTGTATTCAATTCGATCTGTTTCATACATTTCATATGGTGTATTATTTTCTTTTACTTAATTCACTGACAAACAGCTTCCCGTAGTGAATCCGCTTTGAATTTCCGACCTCATGTTCTATTGCGAAAATGTCTGGTTTCTGAATGCCTGACCGATTCTTTTAAAGTCTGGCCACGTTTTTTTGAAACTCCCCGTAAATGAAAAAGTTATTCTCGATGAAAGAGGATTTAAAGATTTCGATCTCATTTTTGTGTCATTTCCCCAGAAGAACCAAAAATTTATCTTTAATTGGTGACGCTACTCCCTCTACAAGGCGTATTGAAATAAATTGACCGTTTTTAAAGTGAATTGTAAGCAAATAGAGAACAGACTAAAATTGTTCTTGAAGGAGATTGGTGTGTGGAAACTTTGCTATCTTAAATTACCATCAAAATACACCAATATGAGACGCTTCAGAAGCTGTCACCCTTTGAAAAACTGTTTGAAATCATATGATAATGTTCTCGAACCGCTCACTATCCACGGGAAAGTATAAAATTATCGGTGAAGTTCCGCAACGTCGCCATCTGAATGGCTGTATATTCATGACTGATGATCTGCTCCAGTACCGCCAGCATCCTTCAGGCGGCTGCACAGGAAGAAATCATATGGATGCAGATTGAGTGATTACCATGATCAATTCATATATTTGTTGATAGATGGGGACGTAACCAAAGTGACGCGGTTTTTAAAAATTTCCTCCAAAAAAGCGAAAACCTGACTAGTTCAATGAGGGCGATGGGTTTATGGTCCAAGACATAAAGAAGATTAGAAATCTGTATAAGATTTTAACATTTTAACTTGAATCAACTGCATTCCATACGATGGATAGCCCAATGATACTTCTGCTGGATATAGCAGCCCAAACAATCATTTTTTTGTTCTAACAAGGACAATAAATATCGTGATTTTGAACAGTTTTTCAATCACAATCTACTTCTAGATTCGTAGTGCCTCCTTTCGGTGACATTTTGTACTATAACAAAGAGACGAGTATGTTAAAATTCTAATTTTAATCATTTGCAAGACTGATTTCAATGATTATCAAGGTTTGAATACGATTCCAATTTAAAAACGGGCAGTTCTGGACGCCTGCAAAAAATTCCACTTAACACTTTTCAAAAATTTTGAGTGTTAAAACAAATTAAATGTACAAGTAAATTGGTATTTTTCAATTTGATTTTTAAGCCAATTAATAAATGAAAATTTTTTTTCCAGATGACGCTTTGGATGAGCTATTCAATTGGTGGGGTGAGTTTAGCTTTCGACTTGAAATCATAATTGATTATATTTTGTCTCAAATTCAGTTAATCACTATACCTAAATGTTTTGCTTCACACTTAAATGTACCAAAATACCGTCTTTTCTCTATTCAATTAAATTTACTGTCACATTTAGCTTTTCTTTCTCCATTTTATTCAAATCTGTCACTAATTATTCAACATAATTAATAGAGATTTTAATCCCAAAATTTTTTTAAAAAATTATAAATTTATAGTTATAAATATTAAATAATTTAATTATTTATAATTATTAATAATTAAACTATTATTAATTAATAATTAAATTAATTTAAATTAACAATAAATATTAATTTAAATTAATATTAATAAACTGTCAATATAAATAATTAAACTATAATAATTATCAATTAAACTATTTATAATTTTAAATATTAAATAAATATTAATATCGTTTGTAATAATTTGATTCACTTAATTACTTAATCTTTTATTTCACAGTACTAAAGCCATCAAAATATTGTTACGCCTAGTACCGCCTTTCCCTTGTAGGAAAGAAGGCGGAAATGATGACGCAGGTTCCTTGGATTAAAATATTTTAATTCGCAGACAATTTCACAGCACAAATTCAACAGTCAATAGCACAGACAACAGTCACAAATGCAAGTGTGTGAAGAAATACACTTATACAAGATCCATCAAAAGATCGCACGAACCGTTGAAAAGATCGCTAAGATCACTATAATAAACCCTCCAAAAATATCGCCAAGTCACCAGAAATGTTGCCAATTCTCAAAATCGCAGCAACAATATGATCAGTAGGTTCTAGGCCAGTAATTTGCGTCGAAATTCTTCGAAACATTGGGGTGGTTACAGAGAAATTAAAACTTCAATCGACAACAATTTCTTTGAATATATATTGCGTAGAAAGATTATTAAAGAAAACAATTATGAATTTATTCTTTTGTGTTTGGACCCTTTTATGTACCAATAATCATGATTCATTCGACTCGCATGCACATTTATGCTTTACGAAACAATTCTCATTGATTTTCTTGCATGAAGAAACTAAGCTTAAATGTAAAAAAATAAAGACTCAGCGGAAGTACAAAATGTAACAAAAACAATGCAAACTAATTACTTCATGAAAAAGAAGATATTTATTTTCTAGGGAACAATTTTCGAATCTTTATTATGCTCATTAAGAATCCTGGGAAGGTAGAAAGATTTTTTTTTGTTTTCAACCAGGTACTGTCACTGGTACACAAGTGTTTTTTATTAATTTGAAAATATCTGCAATCCATGTTTTTTGCTTTCCATTATTTAAACGATGGTGGAGAGATCCGTAAATACCATTCTAGAAATTTCTGCGGATGAAATTTAGGTTTATTAAAATTCGAGATAACTTATGTTGAATATTTTCAAGCACATTTTATTTGTCTATAATCCCCTGTATTGTTCAATTCATCCTTCTAGTGAGTGATTAATTTCTCCAATTAATAATGTCATTTCTTTAAAAAGGATTAAGATTTTGTTTTAAATTTACACGTACGGTAAGCTATAGGAAGAATTTTGTTCTTAAATTTTTGAATGGTATTTATATAAAAACATTTTAGAAAAGAAATATTGCTTTGAAATCTCTCATAATCATGTATAGTCATTTGAGCCCCCCCGCACCGCAAAAAATAATATTAAATAAGTAAAAAAACCCAAACACTGGAATTTTACAATATAGTTCTTTACTATATCATACACTCTGGCATTTTTTTCTTTCACAATTTCCTTCTATTTCTTGCTGCAATGATCGTTAAGTACTCACTTACACTTGCCAGAAAAGTCGTTATGCATATTCGCCACATAGTCCAGTCAAATTGTCATAAATGGTTGCATTAATTAGGGTAGTTCCGATTTTTTGATATGTTGTATGGGTTGATACAGTGTTGAAAAATCCAAGTTTTCCAATTCCCCCCACCACCGCGGGCGCCGCCATCTTGAAAAAACCGCTCAATTTTTAGACTTTTCCCTGTTTTTACAAAATATCTCCTAAAGTATTTGTCTGACAAAAAAACTCGTTTGCACTTTTATTAAACTAGAAAACATTGTTTACAATTTGAGACAAAAATGAAATTTGTAGCTCTAATGCTTCCCGAGATAGACCTCTTTGAAGTTTGAGAATTTTTCTCGAAAATGTAAAAATTACAGCATTATTTCGGCAGTGATTGCTTGATAGCAAGTAAATGGTGAATCCTACACTAAAGTTTGACATAACAATTATAGTAGAGGTAAATAGCTCAAGTTTAAGACCAAGCTTATTCTTCTAGCTCGTTTAGACTAAAAGATACAATCTTTTGAATATTTGTGTAGTTTTTTAGGAAAACACGTGATAACTTAATACTGACAAAATCAATGTATTTATTAAAAAACAAAAAAGGTCCATAGATTGTTAAGTTTGTATATCACATATATTCAGTGGAGTTCTCACTCGATGGACCCTTGGAATGATACATCTCCAAAACATTTGTTTTGAAATTGAAAAATTCTGTGATGTAAAATTAACATCATCAGAACATGTTGACACGAGGCCTTCTCGAACAGCCCGGAATAATGAAGATGCAGCAAAGCTCTCTCAGTGGCTTTCTGAACACAATCCATTCCCTAAAATTGATGTGATAATGTCAATAGATTCAGGAATTGTGGGAGGTAATGAAGTAAACTGCCATTTGTCAGAAGAGATTGCGAGAGATATGATTTCAAAAATGATGGGGAAAAAATTCGAAAATGTGAAATTCAAACGGAAGGGCAAAGTAGTGCCACTTGCTTCTATTAACAGTTCCGTCAAAATTTATAGCATCAGCATTGTTGTGGATCCCCATATACTTTTTCACAGGTTATGCATAGCAAAGCAGTCAGATGACGATTTAAAAGCATTTTTCAAATTCGAGCTGTTACCTTTTCCTATCTTGTTATTCACAGGAGAGAGCATGCGTAAGGGAACAAAATCTTCAATATATACATCATTCTCACCCATTACAGAGGATGTAAAACCTGAAGGATCCCAGTATGTCGTGGTTGATGGTGGTCATTTACTGCACAAAATTGTGTGGCGACAACAAGCCACATTTGGAGCAATAGCTGACAGATATGTTCAATACTTGAATAATAAATACGGTCAAGATATAGCTGTAATTTTTGATGGTTTCCCTGATGATGACAAAAAGAGCACCAAAAATTGTGAACGACTTCGACGGGCAGTCCATTTTTCTCCTGATGTAATGTTTCATGAAAAAACAGTGTTACAATATACAAAAGAAAAGCTCCTTGCAAATGAATGTAATAAGAAACGTTTTATCGAACTGCTCAAGAAGGCTTTGCAAAAAGCTAATATCTGCTTGCAGCAGGCAGTTGAAGATGCTGACCTCACGATTGTAAACACTGCAATTTCTGTTGCTCCTCAATATGACTATGTGCGTGTAGTTGGTGAAGACATTGACCTTCTAGTTCTCCTAACTGTGTGTGTGTGTGCATTGGCATCGACAAACAGTAATGTTTTTTTCCAAAAGTGTGGAAGAGGGAAAACGCCAGATAGTTATTACTCAACCACATCATTTAATCTTCTGTTTATTTATGCTACCAGTGGTTGTGATACCACATCAGCACTGTTTGGCCAAGGTAAAAACAAATTTATTAGTTTATTTTTGAAACATGAAGAACTTTTGAATAGAGCAGCAACATTCCTTAATCCTCAAGCAACAACAGAGCAAGTAACAGAAGCAGGGGAAAATGTTCTTGTTGCTTTGTATGGGGGAGATCCAGCAACTCAAAACCTTGATGAACTAAGGTACCACTCATTTGTTAAAGCTGCAGCTAAAACTAAATTTAACCTCGCTAGATTGTCACCAACTACCGATGCTGCTCAACTGTATGCCATGAGAAGTTACCACCAGGTGCAAACATGGTTGGGAAACGAAAAAGATCCCTTGAAATGGGGCTGGATGGACACTCCATCAGGCCTCTTCCCTAAGAAATCAGAGAAGTATCCAGCACCAGAGTCCCTCCTTCAATGCATTTCCTGTACTTGCAAAAAAGGTTGCATGAATGCATGTGGATGCAGGAAAGCAGGTCAGCATTGTTCCTTACTATGCAAACATTGCATTGGACAGTCTTGCGAAAATCCAATGCCAGTCATTTTAGTCAAGGAGTCTGAAGAGGGAGATGCTCCAGCACCAATTGACATGGTTGATGAACAATTGGAGTGTGAAGACATTGAATTGTAAGTAGTGTAATGTTACTATGTGCGGAATGAGAGCCAAAACGACGAGGGACATGGCGCGGGCCCTTAAAAGGTATGAAAATGTAAAGTTGTGGTTCAGCAGACACTTTTTTTCATGAAATTTGTGTGGTGCATAATTTATTTATAATTATTTATCATTTATTTATTTACTTACATATTTATTGATATATAATTCACAGAACTACTGAATATATGTGATATACAAACTTAACAATATATGAACCTTTTTGTTTTTTAATAAATACATTGATTTTGTCAGTATTAAGTTATCACGGGTTTTCCTAAAAAACTACACAAATATTCAAAAGATTGTATCTTTTAGTCTAAACGAGCTAGAAGAATAAGCTTGGTCTTAAACTTGAGCTATTTACCTCTACTATAATTGTTATGTCAAACTTTAGTGTAGGATTCACCATTTACTTGCTATCAAGCAATCACTGCCGAAATAATGCTGTAATTTTTACATTTTCGAGAAAAATTCTCGAACTTCAAAGAGGTCTATCTCGGGAAGTATTAGAGCTACAAATTTCATTTTTGTCTCAAATTGTAGACAATGTTCTCTAGTTTAATAAAAGCGCAAACGAGTTTTTTTGTCAGACAAATACTTTAGGAGATATTTTGCAAAAACAGGGAAAAGTCCAAAAATTGAGCGGTTTTTTTAAGATGGCGGCTCCCGCGGTGGTGGGGGGAATTAGAAAACTTGGATTTTTCAACGCTGTACCAACCCGTACAACATATCAAAAAATCGGAACTACCCTAATTAATGTAACCATTCGAGTTTTTTTTGTTACAATTTGACTGGACTAACAGATACACAGCCATTTCTTTTTTAAAATTCCTAGAGATATTGCATTAAGACAATGTTATATAAAAAGAAGACAGTCAAGAAGTTATTGCAGGGGAAGTCAGGGCAAGATAGCGATGTTAACATTTAACCATTTTTAATTAATCCAATTTTTGAGGTGATTTTTTTTCTTTGATTGATTATTAGATTGACCTTTTGTTGTGCTGTACTTAAATTCAGAAATTTTTATTTTAATATTATCAAAGTTATTTTGCCATTTACAATAAGCAAAACAAAAGTGCCAACTTGCTCCGGTACCGGGGCACGATGATTTTGGCCACGGGGCAAGATGAAAATTATAACAAAATTTCAATACATTTTAAATTTTTAGAAAATTTAGGGAAGGACACTAATTAATTAAACAATATTAAGTATTTTTCTCTTAATTAGTATGTAATAAAAGGTTTATTTTAGTTAAAATTTGATCTCAAAGTAAGTTAATATAACTCAAAACCAGTAATTTTAATTTACAAAAATTAGACACAAATTCTCCTCATTCAAAGTCTGAATAGTCCTCGAGCCATCATGTGTGGAATTTCCAACACTATTTAATCTTCTGATGGAGGGTCAACTTAGATCTCATCAGACACAGGACACTGTATTATAGACCCTAGCCTCTTGTCTTTGCTACTTTAAACGTTATTCTTCTACACCTTCTGTGTGTTTTTCCGAACTGACATCTCTTTTATAGTTAAGCTTATTAAAATATTTTCTGTAGGTCTCACACCTTGCAACATCTGATGGAACAGACAGTGGATTACGTAGCTCAAGAAAATTACACAAAATAACTAAAAAATTCATATATTCTTTAAAAAGAAAACAGTAAAAAGCACTTGGGGCAAGATGACGAGGTCGTAAACTTGCCCCTGTTAACTTGCCCTTATCGACAATGTTAAAGGTTTTTGTATTTTTGCTGGGAGTAAAAAGAATTAGATAAAAAATAAATGGTGATTTTGAAAAGCGTATTGTCTAAGGTAGTCATGCATAGCAAATAATAAACAAATATCTAAGGTGTTAGTCCACTAGATCTTATGTAGAGGGTCTTGAAAATTACAACAAGCCAAGCAGAAAACACGAACACTATATAACAAACAATGAAATGGTATCACTGGCTTCACTATGCGATTTTTTAGTGAGCAGCAGTGTAGAGATATGATAGTATCAGTAAGGTGGCGCTTCCTGGTACTACAAACTTGAGATAAGCCATTCGCCATCTTGCCCTGACTTCCCCTACTTTTGGTTATCATTGATTGATTTATGAAACACGCATCCTTTCTTTCTTTTCAGATGATGTGATGGGAGGAACCGGAGCTGGACCTTGTAAGTAAAATTATTAAATTTTTCTCCTTATTTAGTTCTTTTTTTACATCTTAATAATTGTTGTAGCATCAAACTAAATAAATATCGAAACTAATTTATTTGGTACACAAAATTATTTGGTTTTTGATATACAAAAAAAGTCGTTTAGTCGTACAAGAAAATTTGAAGAAATAACTTTTTAAACTTGAAATATTAAATCAATTACAATCATTCGCATTACTTGCAGTCTGCGTCTCTATAAACAAAACATCTCAAAATTATTAATAAACCCGTCTTTGTTTAATATTTGAAATATAAGAATGAAGACTGAAAACAATTTCTTTACATTATATAAACCCCTTCCGATCATAGCAGATGTACGATTCTGAATTTTTTAGAATATTGGCTACGAAATTTGAAAAATATCATATTTAGAATTATATGGCCATAAAAATCTCTTGAATTGTTTCTAATTTATAAAAATGTTATTAGTTATTTCAGGAACATGAAAGTCAACTAATTGTTGCAAAGATACTGAGAAATTTAATGTTTGGAGTTTCTTTGCTTATATCCCCGGTGGATTTGTCGAGTTTCTTCTTCATAGATTTCTGTACATACCAAAAAATAAAAAATATATATATTACGATATTATTACCATTTTCTCCTCATGTGCAGTAAGGAGAATACAGTACAGACACTGCGCCGATAAGCCCTAAAGATTTTTAAACCATTGAGGAACTAATGCATCTGCACTCTAATTGCCCTGAAGATAGTTTAATTGTCCCGGACCACTATATCATCCAATGTGTAAACGCTAGATTTATTGATGATCAGAGAAGCCAAGATTAAATAACAACATTAGGGAGGGCGCATCAGTCTCTGAAGCATGGGTTTCAATGGTTTCTGAAGCATTTTTCATTGCAATTATGCAAAACAAACAAGTCCATCATTTTAAAGCAAAATATATCTAAAATGTATTTCAAATTGAATATCCAAAATTAAAAGGGAGCCATCATTTACAAAGCAGCTAACAGAAATTAAGATTAACTGAAAATATTTCTCAATCTTAGAAGAAATATAGAATACTGTTTTGCCTTTTCCATCCATATGACTGCTGACAAGAAATACGACAGGAATAATATGTAAGGAATAAATTAGAATTTGAAAGAAACTTTCCGCTATGTCGGGTTTGTAACTCGCCGATTTCAGTTTAAGCCACGATTTCAAGTTAACATCAGTAATTTAACTCCTAATCTACATTTATTTGAATTCATGTTAAAAAATGATTGTTCATATAGGTATTTAGATCCGAAAGTACAAAATGAACACATTTGTTTTGTTTAAAGAAACCAGACATTGCAACAATGTAATTTTAAAGAAACCAGAGAAATAGGAAAAGCAGAGGAGAAAAGTAGTAGAAGTAAAAAAAAGATGAAATGAGATATTTCTCATTTTTTCGAAGAGCAGTATGTTTCGATAACACCCGTTTAAGTGCAAAGGGAGAAACCAGCTTAGTACCACGAAGATCTGGAAGATTTATTTAAAAAATGATATCATCATTAGATGAATAATATGCTTTAATTATAGATTTGAGTTTGCCTTATTTCATTTCATACCGATAATCAAAGGACAAATATTTTGAATTAGAATTATCTCACGAAACAAAGAAACTAGGACGTTTTACATGTTTTACTTTAATATGTCGATTTCTGTTATATCCTTCTCAGTATTAAATATATGAATATTGACCATTTTTATTTGTTACTTAAAGCCAAGGAAACTGAAGAATCAGACTGTATTCCAGAGTGAGACGAAAACTGAAAAATTACACTTATGGCATTATGTTACTAAAAATACAAGTCCTTGTTATAGGAGATGGGTTATATATTTTGTATAATAAATTGTAATTTCAAAGACGCTGTATCTGTTTTTATTTTTATACCTATTTTCTGTCATTCGAAAAACTCTTAAAGTTTTCCCATTCATGAAATATCTGTCACCTAATTATTCATTACAGGCTTAAAATAATTGATATTAACATTTTTTAGAATCAATAATAAATGATATTACATTTAACTACCTTCTTTTTCTTCAATCCAGTCGGCAAGAATGAAGGATTGCCATGATATACGCATGTCACTACTAGCACTACCTATCACGAAACTTTTATTTTACGACTTGAATAAATTTCTTATTGAAAAGTTATGGCTACTGCTTTTCAAATACTATCTGTATACATGCATGAGAAGAAATCAAATTTAAATAAATGTTTCAAAATAAGTATGAAAAAATAAATTTAAGAAAAAAAGTGTACGAAAAATGAAAAGATTAAAATGTATACAGAAACAGTGCACATGGAAACTGATGAAAAGGAGATGACGAAATTCTCATTCATTAAATAGTTTCTATAAATTTACAACGAGTGATTTACTCGTCAAATTCCTCGCGAATGTCACTTAAAGGTGCGTATACGATTGAGAGTAGAACAGTTCGCTAACAGCTAGCAGCACGTTCAAGGAAATTATTTTCACGGCGAACAGACCTTCAATCCATAGAAAAGCAGCGAGAACACTTCGAGCGTATCAATCGTCATTAAGGGATGTTTTTCAGGATATCGAGCTGCAGCGAGTGCTTATCAGCACAGGGATATAAACTTGACTTCACTTCCCGAGGTGAAAAAACCGGTTCCATCGACTCGCAGACGAAATCATTTTTGATCGTCCGAGGAAAAAGTTCGACGGAATACGCAGTGTGCTGCTACCCCCTGTATCCTTGCCAGTCAGTGATAGAAGAGGTTCTTTGAATGTGCTGAGGGGAAGGGAGCGCTTTCACTCGGAGGGGGGGGGGGACTCGCGGGTCCCAATTTGAATTGCGAATCATTTGATGTTCGCCTAAAAACCGACAAGATTTGGTTCCCCGCGAGCAGTTATTAAATCCCGAAGAAAAATCAATGTCCTTATCTGTAGGGAATCGCACACTCTTCAAATTGTTAATTCACATGTAATATTAATTTTGAATAGTTTTCGAGATATTTAAGAAAACTGAAAAGGGAGAAGGAAATCCAAGATGACGGCAACCTTTGAGACCCATTATCTCGGAACTAGTAAATCTGGTAGAAAAATAAAAGTATTTAAGGGAATTTTACGCTTTGTAATTTGTTAAATCATTTGTAATTTGTAAACTGAATAGTTTTCGAGATATTCAGGGAAAACTAAAAAAGGGGGATGAAATCCAAGATGGAGCCGAGAGCTCACCCCCAGGACCAGGGACTTTTAGTATGTTCATTATAAACCTCTCACGAACATGTGTACCAATTTCTAAAACTATATTATGTTTTGTTTATTTCAAAACCTTTGTTGACTGGACTAATATAAAATGAGTGAAAGAAAAAAATTGTTAGTAAAAATAAACAGAGAATTTACTTATTTCAAATTAATCAAAAATAAAGAACAAATTTCAACCATTAGAATACGGCTGAGGCAATTATTTGTGTACAGTCCGTCAAGAGATTATCAGAACTTTTCTCATTGCTTGTGATCTATAAAAGTTAAAATAAATAAAAATATAACATTTCCTTTAGTTGTGTGTTCTCTTTAAAAAGACTTAATATTCAAATCTTATAAATCCCTTTCATTTTTTTCTCTTGTATAACTTCATACAAAAAGAATCCTCCTAATGCAAAATTTTTTGAAACCTGGTGCAAAAAACAGAATATATAGGAGAAAAAATATTTAGGGTATTTTCAAATATACGAATGTAGAAATTCATCCTGTCATATAACTTTTCCTTTACATTTTACATTTCATAAAATATTTCGGTAATTTTGCCCTGAATCTTTTATCTGTTCTTAAAAATGCCTATTGGAAAATATAAGCTTAAACATGTGTCAAAATATGACAGAATGTTTTTTCTATCTACAGAAAGGAAATTAAAAAGATAATTTAATAATGCTTTTAATACGCAAGACTCAATAAATTGAATTAACATTTAGCAGTAAAGCCGAATGGATAGTCTCCGCTACTGTTTATAGTATGTTCCATGTGTTCTGGCTTAGATTTTTTTGGTGTTTTCTGCCGAATCTTCTGAGGGTGCAGCTCCATAGCCCCCTGGATTCGCTGCTGACTGTCAATACCCTAAGAATGATAAAGAACACTCAAGAATAGCTTTTTATGGTCTTTCACAGAGTGATGAAAAGGCAGTCATCGGAGGCAAAATAATAGAGCTATTTTTGTCCGGTTGTTTGAAGTATATTTAGTTCTTGCAAGGGTAGGACTGGATCTAAAGTATCAAATAAAATATTTGATAGGAAAAAATTGGTGACGCTGCTTTTCTTCAGAAATTTAATCCATTTCTTCTTAGAAAATGAGGAGAAAACTTGTACTCTTCAACAGTCCGAAGATCGGATTGACTTTGTATTTTCCTCTATATTGCATTAACAGAATGTTGCATGGATACAGCTTCAAATGTGAGAAATATTGAGAAAGGTTATTGAAACTGTAGGAAGGTCATGCGGTTAATTAGATTCGCAATGATTATTTAAAGTCCGGTCATTTCGAATTCTGTGATGCGGATGTTATTTGATATCATGAAGATAAGGAGATTTGTCTCAGCCATAAGAAGAAAAGCTGCAGTGCTAAGCTTCTCCTTTTAAATTGCTAAAAGGAATAAAGAACAATATCTTAATTTGTACAATATCTAATACTAAGGCAGTAATGAATATTCCTACCACATTCTTTTAATGTAGTAAAGTAGTAGAGAGCCTTTACTTTCTCTTCTTTAAAATAAATTGGGTAACTCCATTACCAGCTCGCATATTTATAGTTTCAAACTTAATTACTTTTAAGTAACTCGACAGGTTATTTGTAAGCAATTCCTATGCGTTTTTCTTCTGATTTTTATATTTTTCTAAAAAAAGATTTCATTATAATTAAAGAAACAATTTGCCTGACAATTACGAATAACTTTCTCTCATCTCTACTAATAATAAAGGAGAATGTGTGTGTGTTTGTCTGCGTGTGTTGGCGCTCTACAAGTCAAATCGCTTGACCTAGAGCTACGGAATTTGGCACAAACATACCTTGGAGGGTGGGAATGTGCACCTCGGAGCCCTTTTTTGAAATTTTAATTAATTAAAAATTAATCTAAATTTTGGCGCTTTTCCTTAATAACTTCTGAAAAATATTACAGCACCAGAATCATTTTTACACCACCTGAAAGTGCAAATTACCTTTCTAATGATATCAATTAAGTTGCTGTATAATGTTTTCTCTAATTTTAATAAATTTAAAAAAATATTTTTGACATAATTTACAACAATACTTTTCATACCGTTTTCATTGTTCAAACAAATGTTTAATTTTGTGTTTCTCTTTCATTGTTGAAAGCTAAGAAATTATATTACTGGATTTTACTTTCTTCTTTTATTTGATCAATTGTTCTGTGAAATATGTAAAGGAAGTCCTAAAGATAGTAAGTATATAAAGAAATAATCCAGTAAACTTAAAGATTATCGTTGCTATGTTTTAATTCTTTTTATCAGCGTGCTTTAAACCAATTAGATTGTCGCTGGACGTAAAATATTCTGCAGCAATTGAAAGTTGAAATCAAATGCGTATTTTAAGTTAATATAAACAAGGAACAGAACAAGAGGCTATGAAAAGAACACGAATTAAATGTTTTTAGCATTTTGAAGTTTAAAACTGCTTTGATAAGGAAACCATGAATATGAAATTATGCATAAGAGATTCAGTTGAAATTTTATTTCCGGTCAAAGGCGGCTAGTTCACAATAAATCTCAGTCTACTTACTGCCAAAAAGGTAAATATATTTTCGCTAATAATTGTATCTGAACATTGTAAGTTATTAAGCACTATTAAAAATTGCCCTCAAAAACTGTGTTGAATAAAATTGAAACAATAACTGGTAACAATCAATGCAGCATTATTGCTAAGTCAAATGATTTCACCATTAAGAAACTTTTATACAATTGTCTGCATTTTTATAAACATCTTTAAAAAAGAAGTTCAATGAAATGAACTAGTGTATCAGAATCGGTTGTCTCTTGTATCGTTGTTATATGTTTCAACTGTTTTTATTTCATAACCATGTATGTCATAGAAAGTAGAACACTACATTTCACTGTTCTTCTTTCGGAGGCCCGTAGAGAGTCAAAATGAGCAAGTTGTAAGTAATTACAACTCCTGCAGAAGTAAAACACAAACTTTTAGTGAATTTAAAGACGCCCAAAGCAGTTAGAAACAAACGTCGTTTCGATTCGATGAATCGGGACAGCAATTTGCTTGCACCATATGTATTCTTCGTAAGACTCAATTGATAGGCAAAATCTTTTACTTTAGCTCGCAAAACTTCATCTTCTTCACCTACATTAGAAGCAAAATATGTTACAGCAAAGAACGATATGCTCTGAAGTGAACCAAACATTGTATTTTCCAGGAAAACTAACTCTCTCCAATGATTGTTGTTGAAACCTAAAATCATCGACAGTAACCCAAATACCATGATGAAATGACAAACCATGAGCCAAAATATTTGCCCAGTTAAAGCTGATTCTGACAATGACGTTATTTCACATAAATTATGATAACTGCGAATGAATAATTGAACTTGTTTATTTTTTTTCACACTGCCCGTAGAAATACTCAACTTTTCTGCACATTGTTTTATCAAATAACGCAGAGTCATGCAGTGTTGAACATAGAATATGGTTAAAAGTAACATAGGCATGTACGTGAAACCTCGCGTGCTTATATACAACACAGCTGAACATGCAAGTTTAATTGAATAGTTGACGGAAATATTTCGTTGGAAAGTGAAAATGGAAAACCAATAATCTGTCTCTTCAGCTTTTTTGATAAAAACTGAGATGACTATTCCGAAGTACACAATGCACAAAATGAGGAAGGCCATCGTCAACCATTCGACATAAAATCTTTCTCTTGCTGATTTTCTTTTGTTTCCACTTTCTACTTTTTCAGTGACTTCTAGCAATTTTTTAATAAGATCTCGTCTTGTATATAAGGAGTACCAATTTGCAAACAGTGACAAATCCAGGATTATATAAGACGAAAGCATTTTAGTGCAAGAAAAACTGTG
This sequence comes from Araneus ventricosus, assembly GCA_013235015.1. NCBI lineage: Eukaryota > Metazoa > Arthropoda > Arachnida > Araneae > Araneidae > Araneus > Araneus ventricosus. Next base: position 50,840 of record BGPR01000015.1, read on the forward strand.
ACACCATCCGTACAGAAAACTAACGTCTACTATCAAAATGTATGTATAAATGATATATTTTAGTATGATAAATATCATACGTATAATTTTCTGTATTGATCTGGGTATAGGATAGACTATACCTGGAACTCCAAGAGCATGTAAAACGGTAAGGAGCATATTTGATCTCGCTATTCGTCTACTGAAGAATTTTATCATGATCATCAAATCAGGTTATTTCTATAATTAAAACAGTACTGCATAAAATTTTTTCTAAAATTGCACAGATATTTTGTCTTTTTCTTTATACAGATTATGCCATGTTTTCCCCTTTGTGTGTGTAATAATCAATCTGAGTCTGAAGCAAGAGTGTGTTGCAGCAATCAAGACAGCAAGGAAAACACGGCCAGAAGATCTTCATTAAAATCTATATTAAATTGCAGCCAGTCTGATTGCGTGCCTAGCTGTTTTATATTTTCATTTTTATTTCTTAGTTCTTTCAAGTTTGTTATAAAGGAACAAGCAAAAAGACAAAATCAATGAGTTTTAATGGAATAAATATCGCTTCAGAATGCCTAAATATACATTAGGTATTGATATTTATGATCAGTAATGGACATTGCATGTCGTAATGGAATAATTCAATGAATTATAATTCATACTATTCAGTAAATCGCTTCTAAATTTTGTTTCTGGAATGCTTCTAAAAGGATTGAAATTGATTTTTTTAAAAATTTCGCTTTTGAATTTATTTTTTAACGGACTTTAAACTCAAAAGCGGAGTTTCAGCAGAATTTGCTTTTATTAAACTATCCACTTTAGCATAGACAGAAAAGATATTGTGCTTTTGTAAATGATTTCTGGTATGGGCAATAAATATAGCCTTTACCACTAAAGATCATTACTGCATTCTATGATTTCTTCTTGAAAATAAATCTATTCTTTATGGATATCTGGTGTAGTTCTATTAATGTAATTTCCTTCTTTCCTTAATATCCTAAAACCTTTCTGATGTTTGAAAGTATCAAAAAGCTTTATATTATTACGAAGAAAGAATGAAAACATTAGTTCGATGATTTTTCTTTATGTGAAACCGGTGAAGATCAGATTACTAAATACATACATACATTGATAGACCTAAGTATATTTACCTTAGCCTATAATTTGTGCACAAATTAACATAAGATATTGTACTGTTAGGCACAATTAGCGAGTTTTCCAATATCACTTGTTAGTCTCGTAAAAAACTATAATCCTTGTAGTAGAGACAGGCAGCTTGAGTAACACTAGTTATGAAGAGCTGCTGGATAATAAGCTAAAAGCGTCCTGGCTTTTTGCAGTGGAATTTCTATGAGATAGAGCATTTCTTATTGTTTCAGAAATGACGAAACACATAAGTTAAAAGAGACATTTATTTCGACGACCACATTTAAGATCATATATACAGATTACCACATTTCCATTTAACAGGGTTGATACTTGTCCTACATCTTATAGTTACAGTACCAGCAACAGCCTACATGGCACTGAAGTCTCTCTGAGGAGAGAATGCTTAGAGGTCCTACAGACCGTACCCCAATGACATAGTAGGGACAAGTATATATATATACTCTGCTAATAATCAGTAGATCTACATATCAGCTGCGGAAATAGACAACGTCATACGATTCCGATTAAATAGCTGCTAAAATAGATGTCAAGTGAAGTGACTAGCTCAAAGAAATGACGTAAAATCTTAAAGAAAGAATGGTTCGAATATTAGAGTAAAAGTACGAGAGACAATTTAGAAAAGATGCAAGCTTCGTAGCTTAAAATGCAGAATTTCCTAACATGTACAATATCTCCAAGACGTTGTTCTATGTTGGGGTACCGTGCAGATGTCGCAACAATATTGTAGTGCATGTTCTATTAGGCGCAATCAAAAAGACTGAAAGGCATTAGTTTTTAGGACATAGTCATGCAACAATGAATCAACTTTAAATCAACATTTCGAGAGTTGCTTTCGCAAAGCAACTTTTCTTTTGTGCGGAAAATACTCAGATATGGACAGTTTTCGAAAGAAAATACGATCCATAAAATGATAGTTGGTTCTCAACAGAATAAATACATCCTCTTATAAATAAATTCACTTGCGAATGCTATTTATAAGCTCTAATCTTCATTACCTTTATTTCAAGTTTAAAGCCTTCAAATATCGATCTCAAATTCCCTTAAACAAAACTGACATAGCTTCACAGGACTATCCTATCTGTAAATGTTCTGAAAATTCTCAAATTACATTTGGATGCGACCATGCAATTGGAAGTCAAGTCCAAAACGCACATTTTCAGAAGTATCAGTTTTCGCAAAAAATTATTGAGGAAATTTTAATGCTACATATTCAAAAATTGATTAATGCATTAAAAATAGTCTGTTATGCATGGGATTGCAGGTGTTTCAAATTTTCGTAGCAATTCACATAGATCTACGATCAGTTTGCATTAGTGAACACGAAATCCAGTTGCATAATGCACTGAAATGTAAAACATCGCTTGCAAAAGGTCATCTAGTTATCGTTCGTTTGATCTTTCACGGCATTAAGAGAGTGAGGCATTTTGAAAGAGATTAATCACTGTCAGATACCACGCGTTTCCGCGTTTCAAGCCTTTAAAAAAGTCTGTCGAAAGAGAAATCTTGTTTCAAAAATAACTTTTAATTTAAAGTATTACAAATCACATTATTGATATTCTTTAAAACTGCTTCGAATTGGTTAACTAATGAGAATGGCTTTGATCTTACGGTTTGTGCAGATATCCTACCAGTAAATTATTTTCACCTGTGCTTCGTTATTGTTTATATATGCCATCAGTATGTAACGAATCTAATCATCACATAAATGTGATGATTATATTGATTACCGATGATAGATGACAAGAATTTCCTCACGGGTGGATGAAGACGCAATGCTTTCCATCACATACGAAGACAAAGTATTTCAAATTCCTTTTTAGAGCAATTTAGGAACGAATAATATATTTCAAAATGTGAATTTGCTTTACACATGGGTATTTTTTCACTATATCAAATATTGCTTATAGTAGTTTAATCTTATATTTTAATCAAGGTTTCGTTGAACATTAGGAGCTTTTACTTCATTGAAATACTACTACTAGCCTAAATGAAAATGGAGTTATTTCACGTGACTTAATGACAATCGTAAATGCGCATGTTCTCATGCATGTAAATGTAGGTTGTCTCAAAATATACTGCGCTGCCATGCCCATTTTTCCACTTGTAAAATGAGCAATGGATTGTAAAATCAAAAGATGTGTTGCACTTGATATGTGACACAAGTGCATTAATTGACCCCATCGATGAAAAATAACGAAAAATATTCATACTAATCAACTTCGCTTCTATCAAAAAGAAGTGTGTGATTGATATATGTATATACACTTTTCATCAGAACTGCTATATATTAATAAAAAATGAAATTTACCTGCTACTAACTGAAAAAATGATAATAAGCATTTTCTCAAATGCATTAAATAAGGTAAATTCTCTGTGCGTTAAATGATTAATCTCAAAATATTTACTTTATTGTCAAATTTATGGATGTAAGAATTGATGAAGGAAAATTATCCCATCCGTTTTGCAAAAGTATTTCTCTAATATGGTGAATGGTCACCTTTGACCAAAGTAAAAACCTAATTTCTTGATGACACAGAATTTACCAACGCTTGATCTACTCTTATGGAATTGAACAAAACTGTTGTCGTATTTTTGTTATTTAATATTTATTTTTGTATATTTATATTCATATCCGGTAAAGATATCTGTGAACGCTGCCTACAGATGAAAATTTAATTAACTTCATAGATTAAGTGAAAATCATGCTCTGAAAATATTAAAATAGTGTAGTGGGATAGAGAATATATATGTGTATAAAATTTCAAAAATTTAGCACATCAGGTAGAGAGAGAAAAACCGATCACAAAAATCCATCTCTATAAACATGAAATAGTTCAAAGCAAATAAAAATGTATAAAAACTAATGCGAACTACCGCTTTTGATGACACTAAACTCCTTTTCTTTTCAATTCCGTTTCTAAGACAGTATACACTTCATTATGGGGCCGCGGTGGCGTAATGGCAAGGTCTCGGCTTTAGAGCCGGAAAGCTCTAGGCTCGAAACCGGAAAATGATGATTCGAAAACAAAAGGAGCTTAGTGTCACCAAAAGAAGTAGTTCTTATCAGTTTTTATGCACTTTTATTTCCCTTGACTTGTGTGTGTGTGTGTGTTTCGTGTTTTTAAAAGACCCGTCGTGTGTGTGCGCATGCTGAACTTCAAATGCGAATACGAGGGCCAACGACCCACCACCACCAACGCGGCTCTGAAGCCTGGTTAGGTTATATTAACGTCCCGTTTTGAAGCAACACGATTGCTATTTAGGGACGGACCTCGTAATTTTGAACCACGGTAAGATGACGAGGACGACACCTGAGCTGGCACCCCCCTCTCCAAACTTCCGCGCCAGGCCAACGGGAGGACGTTTGGCCACTACGTATGATTTAGCGTGCAACAGGCCCCATACACGGCGGATCTTCAGTGCGCTGAAGCCTGAGAGGGCTCGCTGTGTCGGGTGCCACCCCTCGGTACCTGACTGTGATTAAGATATGCGAGCCCTATCCAAAATAACCCTCTCGCTGCTTAAAAATCATGGCGTCAATATAACTAAACACATTTCCTGAGACGCACAATGCATGTAGTCTAGTAACATTGGAAATCTCTTCGATTTAAAATGTCTCTCCACTTGTAACAATAAAATGATGGAAAATGAATAAACTGAAGTGATTTCTTTGTTTTTAAAAATCTGGGTTTCTGTTTTATTGGAGGTATTATGCCTTCTTTATTTCGCTTTGTTGTTGATAAATTCTTTACTTAAGAAAATGACACTTGTAAACACAAAACCCAAAAAAATATCGCATGCAGAGGGACAAATTAAATATTAAATGAGTGTTTGTGACAAAAAAAGAAATTCCATGTCTCATTGTACAATTTATTTTTATTTTCTGCGTGATGTATCCTAAATCGTCTATATCATAATGAGTTATTTTTAATATAACACTCGCAGTATTCACAAGATTTATCCAATTTCATTTATAGTAAAACAGCTTCAGCTGCATAAATTTCATGTAACAGTCTCATACAACTAAACATTTAATAAAATCATAAGGGTATGAATAAAAAGCACGTTTCTGAATGCCACGTTAATATGTTCTTTCGAATTAAGCTTTCAAAGTATGTGATTGTGTGAAAAATCAGCAGATGAATAAATAAATAATAAGAAAGCAAGGAAAAGTTCGTCACATTTGTAATAAGCTAACAATTGATGAACCAGGTGAATGCGGTAAACGTGCTTTTGCAGCAGTATCAGGAAGCAACCAGAAGCGAAATGCACGTATTTAAATCTGGATTAGTAAGACCTTTCGACTTCAAACAGGTAAGCAAATGGAATTAACGCTAGGGAATGAATAAATGGTGATAAGCTCTCAAATATCGTTGCTAGAATCTTCAGTTGCAGTTTTATCAAAATAATGGATGTGAACGAAACTTTAATTTTCAGTGCACTTTTTTTTACTTGCACAATTTATTACAGAAGTACCTTAAACGACTTAGATATTCAATATCATCTTTTCTTAATTAACGTTTCTCTCTGAAATATAGACTACCCATTGTTATTTCAACTTTTAGGTAGATTCCTTATCGGAAGTCTACCTATTGCAATGGTTCTCATAACACACGACTTCCGGAAAATTTCTGCAGATCTTCATTGATCATGACCCCTAGTACCCAAAACCATCCTTCGTTAATATATATACGCGTTTTCCCATGTTATTTTGTGAACACGATAACTGAAGTCAGTTTGATTTAATTTTAATCAGCGTGGAATATGTTGCAAGAATAGTGAAAATCTCGGTCGAGTTGGTAGATGCGGCTATCCAGCTCAAAGGGGGTGGAAATGGTGGGATGATGGAATTTTTCATTTCCCCGTAAATCCTTTACAATTAAAAATACAAAGAAAATTTAAATTAGTCGGACTATTGCCTTATCAAAACGAACAATTTTTGCATTTAAACTTTTTCGATAGCTCCAATTGTTTAGAAGTTATGAGCTCAAAAGTGATTTTCCTTATCTTCCCCTTCCCTCCCCTTTAACTTAACGTGCCTTTCAATCCCTGCATGTTACCCCTTGCTGGAAAGCTCCTGTCATTTGCAGTCTCTTCCACCCTCTTTAATTCTTCTAGCTCTAATCCTTATGGAAATAGAGGGCGAAATGTTCTTTTCCTTATATCTCCTGACTATTCATTTTCACATAATTCCTTTAGAATTGAAAATAGAAAGAAAATTCAAATTAGGCGAATTATCGCCTCATGGTAACGAACAATGCTTGAATTTAAACTTTTTCGATAGCTGCAATTGCTTAGAAGTTATGAGCTGAAAGGTGATTTTCCCTCCCTTCCCCTCCTCTCCCCCTAACTTAAAGTATCTTTCAACCTATGCATGTTACCCCTTGTTCGAAAGCTCTCGTCATTTGCAATCTCTTCCACTCGCTTTGGGTCTTGAAGCTATAATTCTTCTGAAAATAGAGGTGAGACGTTATTTTCCTTATTATTATTAGTAGAGATGTGTATGTGTAACGCTTTGCTCATGTTATCTTGTGAACACGATAACTAGAGTAATTTTGACTAGATTTTAATCGGCGAGGGATATATCTTAAGGACGGTGAAAATCTCGGCCGAGATCGTAGATGGGCTATCCAGCTCAAAGGGGGTGGAAATGGTGGGGGGGGGTTGAAAATTTCATTTCAACATAATTCATTTGCGATTGAAGATAGAAAGAAAACTCAAACCAGACGAATTATTGCCTCATCATAACAAACAACTTTTGTATTGAAACTTTTTTATAGCTACAATTGCTTAGAAGTTATGAGCTAAAAAGAAATTTTCAATCCCTTCACCCAACTTATCATTTCCCCATAGCTCTGTTACGATTAAAGATAGAAAAGAAAATTCAATTTGGAGAATTATCACCTTATCATAACAAACAACTTTTATATTGAAAGTTTTTAACAGCTAGAATTGCTTAGAAGTTATCAACTGAAAAGCGATCTTCATCCCCTCCCCAAATCTGGATTCCCACTAAAAATTCGCTCATTATAAAATATTGAAGCACAATCAAAGATATGCTTAAGAAGCTAATTTTATTATGTCTAGAGTATTATGGAGGAAGTTAAAAAATCAAAATAGATGCAATATCATTACTGCCTTTCACAGATTCACTCGAAATTTTTCTTGATTATAATAATATATTATTATTTAAATAAAATTCAATATTGCATTCCATGTCATAGAACAAAATAAATCAATTTCTGCAAATAAGAAACATTTCACTGCATCTTCATTCAAATTCAACCAAGTAAGCACAAACAGAAAACACAAAAGGAATCTATATCACCATATAGAAATCAATTAAACCCACCTTCATTTCCACGTCAACCATATTCCTTATTACCTAATATAGCCTTAGCAAATGTAATTATGAAATTCAAAAGATTTAATTGTGAGAAATAATTTTTTTTCTTGTGGACTGAACTACGGTTTATCGCAGACTAATTTTATCGGTTTCACAAACTGCGATGTTAAACACCACCAACTCATGAACTTTTTATTTTGACACATAATGATCTTTCAGTTTCAGGGCAAACTCCATTTAGAGACCCAGACCTGCGCAATTATTTAATTAATTGGTCGCTGCACGAAATGTCACTGATATTGCTTCTTTGCATATCATGCGCGCCAAATTTGACTGTCAAACACCAAATCGAGACTTATTCTCTTTTGGTCCGCAATTTTAGCGATATAATCATTTTAATCTTACGGTGTCTCTTCACTCCGCGCTAGCAGTGGGAAACCCGAAGGCCCCCCGGTCGAAATCCCGTTCACTCCAGCTTTTTTTACATCCAAAACTGCCCTCGTCTCCCCTAGAATGCCCAGCAACCCCCTAAAAAAAGCTTTTCGCCAAGCTCCTAAATTGATCGACCATTGGTCAAGATCAACAGCCGGGATCTCCAGCCGCCCAGAAAGTTCTCAAAGCATGTAAGGGACTACGCACAGAGGGTCAATCACCTCCACGGATATCTAAGAACTCTCTGAAGGGGAGGGGTGTACATCCTGTAAAAGTGCTGTCAGGAGAAAAAAAATGGCGAAGATACTTGACTCTGCAGCAAAGCTGACAGAATTAAGCAATATTGATTTTTCTTTTAAAAGAAGGCCAGACTTGGCTATTAATCAATAAATAAGTAAAGATTAAACATTAATTTTAAAAGGAATATATTTTCTTAACACAACACATTCGCTGAGTAGAGAGGAGAACATTTTTCACGTTGGAGATTAATTTAACTCCACGGGCTCCACAAGCATGCGAAATAATCCCTTCTGGCATATTTATACCACATGTTGAGGATAGAACCACGTATACCCCAGCTCATTTTTGGCTCAGCTCTTTTTTGATTTTAAGTTCCTAACATTAGGTATCCAGGAAAGCCGTTGGTCGAAAATTACTACTAAATAGTTAAGGGTCAGAAAAATATTAATAATATTGTTTCTCAATTTGAAAACTGGGTTACTTTTCCTAAAAGGTCCGGACTTGCCAAATACCATAGTAGTGGTTTTGCTTACGGAGATTTTCAGCAAATTTTCTGAAGGAAGGAACACTTATCCGGAACAAGAATCTCTTCAAACAGTGATGTGAAAACAGCTGCCGAGAACTGGCTCAATAGGCAGGGACGTAATTTCTACCAAGCCGGGTTAAACAAGTTGGTCCTGTATTTAGATAAATTAGATTTGGTGATTATACAGAAAAGTGTTCCCTTAATTCCCTTTTGTGTCATCTATCTGTTAATTAATAATTTTTTTTTATTACCCTTGTAAACATTTTTTTTATATCCATCCTCGTACTAAAACTTGGGATAAATGCTCAAATGTTTATTTAATAAATGCAAGTAAGGTGAAATGAGGCAGATAATTTTAAGGGGAAATTTTTGATTTTTATTAGATATTTCTGTTCTTCATGAGTCATTCACTTTCCATTTCCTGAAATGCATACCATAGAAAATTTATATTCTTAACATAATTTTTTCCCTTCTGCATCACTCTGAACACGAATACATTAATCACCCTATATTTATCATTAAATTAATAATTCTGTTAAAGCATTAAAATTAAGGTACCTGACTATATTCAACCGTTCTTTTTAAAAATGAAGGCAGTAGTAGAGTAGTAAAGTAGAATCACTGAGATGTTCTTCAATCACAGGTTAACTTTCCAACTAAACTCCTCAAAACAAAACAATATATACTAGCCACTTTCGGAGACTATCTTTTTCGATGGAAGTATAATTTCAGTTCAAATTCTTATGCATAATTTGATATTCATGGTTCCATTAACAAAATAATTTTTGAAACTTCAAATTGTGATAGACATTTAACCCGTATTCTTTTAGTAGCTTTAACGTCTCAGAATTTGAAAAAAGATCCGGCTTCGAGGTACACCACCCTATAAAATATATTTATGAAAAATTTCTTGGCTTTAGTCCCAACAATGTGCACTGTACAGCGCCAACACACAGACACATTTCCTTCTTTATTTTTAGTAGAGATACACGAATTTCACAAACTTTTAGCTTCCTATAAGCCTCTTCATATAAAGAGAAATGTTCATGCGTTATACGTGCATACGATCTTCACAACGTTGTAAAAACTTCTCAAATCTCTGTTTAGCTAAAAAATACTTCATTATTGTTGAAATTCTTCATTCTTAAACCATTTAAATTATACAAAAATTGGTACGAAATGCAAAAATGAAATCGTAGTAATGAAGCCCACTTTCGGCCGTTACGTCAAATAAAAATCAAAATAATATGCATAATTATATATTTTTGGGTATCGCTATACAGGTGAATAAGTGAACATAAGCCCTTGAGAAAATATTTTTCAAATTTTGTTATCAGGGACGATTTTTTAGAAGGTTATAGTCTTTCATTAAGTACATATATGAAACTGCAATATACTGAATTGCAAATGCCACATTCATACTAAGATTAGACCTTGCTCTCACTGAAAACAGGTGAGTAAATGGTATTAATAGTAGAAGAAGAATAAATTAGAAAACCAGTAAGATATAGTTACTGCTGACCTCATTTCACAGTTTCTGCGTGTTTCCGGTTCCAATCAGAATTTTCAATTTCGTTCTGATCTTTGGCCTTTAATAACCTATTATTGGCAACACAAACTGCTTGCCTTATAGAAAAGTGGATTCATAGAAATCCCAGTTTGAAAAGAATATTGTGAGAGTTGTTTGATAAACAAGTGCAAAAAGTAGGAAAACAAATTTCTCGGGATAAACAATATTTTCCAACATATGAAATGTTTTACAGTCACAAATATGTTTTCTATTTACATACTCAACAAACATTTTATTACTTACCGCTTCAGTCTTATCTTCATATAAAGTAAAATGTTCATGAGTTATGCTTGCATACAGTCTTCAGTGCACTGGCAAAACTTTTAAAATATTCCTTTTACAGGTCCAGTCAAGATTGTTGAAATTCTTCAGATTTTAAAATCATCCAAATAACTCTAAAATTGGCATGGATTAAAATTGTGGAATGAGGAAACTGTAGCACATGTTTTGCCATCACGTTGCAAAAGTTTTTCTACCTAATCTGTATATAAATGTAATTTTATGTAAAGTAATGCTGGTGAATAAGCGAATATAAGAACTCGATATAAGTACCGCTGTTACAGATCAAGGACGATTATTCAGACGGGTATGGACTACTTATATTAAGCATCAGAATATTGACTTGCAAATTTCACATTCATACTAAGATTAAAATTCTCGTCCGCTTAAAACAGGTGAATAAATAGAATTTATTCTGGAAAAAGTATAAATTGAGGGATCATCTTGATGTAGTTACTACTATACTTACAATTTTGGCGTAAGATGGTTCCAAGCAAAATTTTTGTTTTCGTTCTGGCCTTTGGTCTTCTACAACTAATTTCAGGTAAGACATCTTGCTTGAGATCAGATAAAATTGGTTTCAGTAAGTCTGAAAAGAATGCTAAGTCGTAAAAGTTATTTTTGTTAATGAGTTTTAAATAAGGTATTCATTATGTTCAAAGTTAAATATCATAATTTCTAAGAACTGAAATTAATTGTTGGCATGTTAAGGTCTAAGGACATATGTAATAATTAATCTTTCATGCCTAGACGTTCAGGTTTAATTTCTCTCTGATTTTCTGATTTATTTTGATGATCTAAAGTCTTTCTGCTATTCTAGGAATCATTGCAAACTCTATTTGAAAATCTGATTATTCAGCAAATTAGAACTCACTAATACATTCCATTTAAGCTAGAACCCTCCTTTCTCGTTGCTGTCATTTCCTGAATCGGATGAGTGGTTTTAGTTCTCTCTCTAAGATGACCATAGGTGGATCTTGAAAGCTGTTTTAATGGATGTAATATAGTATAGAAAAGCCTTGATTAAAGAAAGATTGAAAATGGCAAGAAAATCCAGATCATTTAGAATTCTAGGATTTTCTTCTTTAACTGAGAGATTTCATTTTATTGTATATATTGGCTTTTTAAAAATTTCGGATTTGATTATTTTGGCAATATTTTGAGCATAGTTTCATGATTCTATTGAAATGACTTTCTGCCAAACAAAAGCTTTCCAGTCGTATATATATTTCACAGGTCAATTAAAGTGCACAAGGGAAACCGTCCAGCCTATAATCCTATCCCGATCCCACACGAGAATTTCTTGAAACTTTTCATAAAATCACATAAAAATAGCTACAGTGCCTACAAACAATTTAAGACCAGCAAAATGTTTAAGATTATGGAAAAATTTTAAATTAGAAGATAGAAACTTCATTTTCACATTATTCTTAAGTTTAACTTCTAGTAAATTAAAAAATGTATTTTAGAGCATTTAATTTAGGAAAAAAAATATTGAAACAAGACATTTAAATTCGTGTAAAAACTAAAAGTCCACCGCTATGATCATAAAGCTTTTATAATTAAACTATTGATGACAAGGGTCGTTAAAGTCCTTGATGACGGTCAATTTTTTATATTTTTATAGAGATATTTCTTACTTCTATAATAATGCCAAAAACAAATATCCTAACTTAGTAAAAATAGTAGGATTCCAGCGTTTGTCTTAACAAAGGAACGAGTTACCAACTTAATGCGAAGATCTGAAACAGTTATTAAAATCGTTTTGATGATAAAGGCGGATACGGTAGCAAAACAAATGCGGAGGCATACTTATAGCTTTGTCATTGAAAGATGAAAGAACAATATTGAAATCAGGAACGTAAAATACTCGAGTAAGGAAACTGCACAAATGGATGGTTTAAATAAATGTAAGAAAACCATTACATTAGTATTATTCGATACAAGAATGTCCAAAACAGAACAAAATAAAACTCTGTAAACCTTCTTCATCGATCAGATACACTATATGATCAAAAGTATCCGGACACTTTCGGATTTTCACATTTTTTAGAATTTCTCCGGAAAGGCTACAACAACTACCCTTTAACTTCGATCGCGTAAAGAATAGACTCTAATTCACATTTTACACTAAAGGTTAGGACATGATTGCATTTAGGAGACCGACCAGAAATTGATGAAGATGGAATAAATCTGGGCTCACCCCGTTCCATACTTGTAGATAGTTCCATTGACTTAAACAGTCCAATTTAGCAACGTTTTGGGCAACAACAACAAAAAAAAAATCACCGAACTTTATTGTTAAACAATTTTAATAAAATTTGTATAATAAATTGTAGCCAAACAAGTCTCGCCTTACAAACAAGTCAAACAATGATACACCTCTTTGAGGGCATAACAACGTATCTTGCTATTTACTTTAAATAAGCGAAAGGACTCTTAGTCTTTTTTTTAAATATTTAGTTTCGTTTAGTTATTTTAACATCAGCATGAACAAGTTTTGTTATTTTAAGCAGCATGAGGGCTACTTTGGGACGGACCTCTTAATTTTGAGCCGCGTTCAGATGACGAGGAAAATTGCTGAGCTGTCATTCCCCTCTCCTCGAAGATCTCTCTGGGATCTTCAGTAGAATCGTGTTTCGAATCTGGAACTCTCTGGTCCCGAATTCGAGACTTTACCACAAAACCACCGCGGTCAGTTTAAGGTATTTAGTTGATGATATCTAAATGAAAACACTTTTTTTTCTATAATCGCAATGAAGTAACTAATTCTCCAAAAATGATTTCATAAACCATATTAACATCGTTGCGACATAAGTTGCCCATTTTACGGATCAAATATTTAAAAGAATCAAAGTTAAGCTACCGGTTCTATTTAGGCGAAGGTCCAAATTCGGGAATTCTACACTTTTGTAAAATTAATTATAGGAACTTCAAATCACCCAAAATCGCACTCACGCCATTCCAAAATCCAAAACTTCAAATATAAGCTATATATTCAGACATATAGAACATTTCTACATTCTACGTATTCAGCGCCATCTATTGAGAGCGTGTAAAGCCTCTATAATTATTTCCACAACAAATTGTGTCTCTTTGTACTTTGATGTGGTTGTCTGTATGTATAATAATCTCTTTAAAATGATTCTCCTGCGGATAATTCTTGGCATTTATTGTTATCTATTCACTTTGACAGAGCCGGCCCGAACAAAAGCGGGGCCTGGTGCAAAGTTGATTTGCGGGGCCTTGAAACAAATGTCTTGCAACAAAATAATTGATTGCTTTGGGCTTTTTATTTCATTGTGCACTTTTGGTATTGTTAGGACTAAACGAACACATGTAAATGATAAGTAATTAAATTATTTTTACAAAGTTAATATTTCATTCACACCACAAATCGTTAATAAATCAAATAACGATCATAATTGCTTCATAAATACAATTTGGTATGCGAATTGCTAGAATAAGTTCACAATATGTGTTTTTTTTTTCATTTTTTCACATGTATTATAGCAAATTCGTTCAAAAATCACGATTTAGTTTTTTGTTTAAAAGAATTCGATCGATAAAATGGCTAAGCAAATAAATGGTTCCTCACTAATTTTATAGATATCAAATAATATTTTTACTATTTTTAATCTTGGAAAAGATCTTTCTCCAAGATTATTGGTAAGGTCAATATAATTTTTAGAACAGAAGCAAAATTTGGATACAATTCAAATAAATTATTTTTAAATAAGTATTGTAATATTGTCTCCTGGAAGGCAAAGCTTGACGGTAAATTTTGACTTTGTTAAATAAATCAATGCAATTCATTTTTGTTTTGCAAAACTATTTAGCGGTGTGGGGCCTTAAGCGCTCGTACCGTTCGAACCCCCCTCTGGTCGGCTCTGCACTTTGACAAGCGATAGGCCATCAAACTTCTCAAAGAAGGTTGGAACTTTTACATTTTACAACCTGACCAGACTATGCTGAGAAAGAGATATCGATGAATTCCTCCTTTTCCAATGCCATATCATTGTTTCTCTAAATGTTGAATTATGAATCATATTCCGAATTAGAGCTCTGAACGGCTAATCGAAATCTTACAAGAAAAATATAAGTAACTCTTTTCATAAATGTTATTATTCCATTCATATTTCAAAAATATAATTGAAACAATTTTTTTAATTAAATTCTTCTCACTTACCTGCTTTCTATATAGTGGCTAATATATATTGCATTATGCAATATGACTGGAGTTTTTTCATTCGAAATCTTCATCATAACATCTTTAAGAGGTTATAATAGATATATCACTATTAAAATAGAAAGGTTATTAACAAAGCAATCCTATAAAAACACTTTCGAACAAAATGTACAAAACAACTGTGTAGTATGAAATTTCATTCATTTATTTATTACTAGCCGTCTTCGGCGACCAGCTTGTTCGCCGGGAATATAAATTCAATTGAATCTCTTATGCATAATTTGATTGCATGGTTTCCCTTAACAAAGTAATTTAAATTTTTTATAGTCATTTAAACCATGTTCTTTCAGTGTCTTTTGCATTTGTTCTGTTCGTTGTTTACATCAACATCCCTAAGGAAACCAAGTAACTGTCCATGTCATGTAACATCTAATTGCAGTTTATCGGCGCCAATTTAACTTTCTCATTCCTCAAGCAAAACATGCATTTGATTTCAACCTGAAAATGGCGTTTTATGTCTAGAAACATGGTAGCTGGATTAAAACATACTGATAAAAAGAATTAAAACATAGCATTAAACATTAAGACAGTACCTTACTCTTCAACAATGATTGAGAAACAAGTAAATAAATATTTTTTTAAACAATGAAAACGATTTGAATTTCATGCAAGAATAAAAAGTATTGTTGTAAATTATGCCTAAAAATTTATTAAAATTAGAAAGAAAATTGAAAAAATTGTACGGCAACTTAATTCATGTAATTGAAAAGATAATTTTTCTACTTCGAAGATAACGTAAAAATGATTTTTGTGCTGTAATATTTTCCAAAGTTATCAAGGAAAAACGCCAAAATTTCGTTTAATTTTTAACTAATTAAAATTTCAAAAAATTCCTCCGAGGTGCATATTCCCACTCTCCAAAGTTTTTTTGTGCAAATTTCGTAACTCTGATCCAGCGGTCTGCCTTGTAGAGCGCCAACATACACAGACACACATTCTCCTTTATTAATATTAGAGATTGATTTTTCATTTATGCATTTAATTTTACTAAGTATGATTACATTTCGGAATTCTAAAATATTTCGCATTGTTAAATATCATTTTACAATACGAAATATATTTTTTAGTCAATTTCAGTTACAAAACTTGTCATTACCTAAACTCAGTGCGTGCATTCTGCAATTTTGATTCTTACAGTATCATATTGCCACTAATTTGTTATCCATCATTTCTCACTACTATGGTCCACATAATATTATTTGGGCAATACATCTTAACTGTTTGATGACATTCTCTACACGATCTTTCGTGTAAAATTTATTTCAATGAAAAAATGGCGTAAATGTTTGTCTACATTTCATTCCCATCATAAAAAATTTTATTGGAAATTCTTCCCGTTTAATTAAAAATAATTAATTACCAGATTAATAGGCAATGATTAATATATTAAGAATAACATCAGCTTGCTAAAATATACGAGGATGGATCCAAAAAAAGTTTACATGGGTAATAAAAAATTATTTATTAACAATAGACAGAAAATACAAAAGGGAATTAAGAGGCATACTTGCCGATCATTTTTCACCAAATCTCTTTAGGCATTTATCTGAACGCAGGACTAAAGGACCAACTTGTTTAAACCTCCTTGGTAGAAATCACGTCCCTGTTCATTGAGTCAGTCCTCGCAACTGTTTTCACATTACTGTTTGAAGGGAACCTTATTCAGATGTTTGGAACCCAGAAAGGGTGCCCAATCTGGGCTGTATGGGGGGTGGGGGTGTCTCCAGACTTCCCACTTGAAGATTTACAGCAATTCTTGAGTTTGCGAGTAGTATGGGTATTGTCATGCAGAAGGATGACACCATCACTCAACATAACAGGGCGTTTGCGACGATTGGCCTACGATGGTCCAGTGACTATTTCGTTTTTCCGAAATTAAAGGAACACTTATCTGGAATAAAGTTCTCTTCAAAAATTGATGTGAAAACAGCTGCGATAGCTGTCTTAATGGGCAAGGATGTGATTTCTATAAAGCCGTGTTAAAGAAATTTGTTGCTGCGTTCAGATAAATGCCTAAATAGATTTGGAGATTATTTGGAAAAGTGATCGTCAAGTATGCCTCTTAATTCCCTTTTGTATTTTCCGTCTAATGTTAATAAATAACTATTTATTTCTCTTGTAAACTTTTTTTTATCCATCCTGGTATTTATGATCTTTGAAAGGATATAGGAAAGATTTATGAAGTTTGAAAAGTTAATAATCCAGTTATTTTCAAGACTTTGGATCGCCCTCTCGCTGGAAATTAGAGAGGAAGGATGCCTGCTCAGGTATCGTGTTAATCATCTGAAGTAGACTCAAAATAAGGAGAACTGTACCAAAGCAGATGCCGTCAACTTCACACTGGTACATGAATCTAGTTAACCCCTTCTTGGTCGGATTTTTTTTGAATTTCCGATAAAAAAAACATTTTTATTTATTGCAGAAAATATAAAATGATTATGTTTTCCATTCAAGGCGCGAAATCTCACCGCGAAAACATGAAGAAAGTAGGACTACTTGCGCCATCTCTTAGCAATATTCAGAAATACAAAAAAATGATCGCGGAATAGCGGAATATAACGAGACATCTAAGCAGAGACGAATTCACTTTCAACTATGCAATTTTTTTCTTCATCGTATGACATGCCACGCTAAACGTATGACGCGCGACGCTGACCAAGAAGGGGTTAAAACTGAATCAAAGCTTTCTACATCTGTAACCATTCTTTTAAAGAAAGTACTAATTTGGTTGGCATAGTGGTATTATTTACTCGATTTAAATTTCTAGTTCATATGATGTCTTCATTCATAACTGCCTTCTGTCTTTGAGATAGTATGTTATTGGCTATGATTATCCAATCAAGCTAAAAATAACTGGAAAGTAAAAATTTTAATGCATTGCAAACAAAAGTAATCTTTACATTCTTTTTTGTAGCCCAGTCAGGTATGTGGAACAATTTATCATTAAACAAAACATTTTTTATATTTATCCTTCATATAAATGTTTAAAGATTTATAAATTGAATAAAAGGAAATATTAGTATAAATAATGAAACTATTTGTTTGCATAAAAGAATTTTATTAACAAATATGAAATATACTATATTTGTTGTTATTTATAACAAAGAAGGCATTGGAATCCTTTATATTTTGAAGAATCAATCACAATCTCATAAATCCTAATTAAAGTTAGAGTTTAAATAAAAAACATAGAAGTAGGAAACAAGATTAACTCCTCAGCATAGAAATCTTTAAGTCAAACAATGAAATGTGGCGCATCTTTACAAATAAATTCAATGTAATATATAACAAATAATTGAAATATAAATTTCCAGACCGTTTTTTCCAGTTGACAGTATTTCATTCCAAATTTTCCAAAAGTTATTCAAAAAGTAATAAATCTGAAAGATGTTTTCGTCGAATTAAATACACAAAAGTCTTTTTTGTCAACATGTTGGCAGTGTTTCATTACACAATTTTCAGAAATTTTTTTAAAAATAGATAAAATCCACAAAAAGTTTTCTTCCAATTCAATTCACTTTTGTCAACTTGCTGCAGGTAGAAATTATGCTTTCCCCATGCTTAATATCATGAGTGGACTTATTTGAAATTTTATACGACAAGCAATGGCGCAATAATAGTTTATGAAATAAGGCAAGTACGATTCTTTTTTCTTAACCAAACTAATGTTTTCAAAAACAGCAATTTCGATTATTTCTATAACATTTACAATCTTTTGTCGTTCTACAAGCTTTTTATTAATTCTATTGGTAAAATTGGGACTTCTGTATTGAACAAATCTAAGAAAGTTACTTTTTAGTGATGTTTTTAGAAATGACAGTATAGAGTACGAAAGATACGGCATTCAGTAGCTGCTACGACCAATTATTAATATAAACATGAGAACAAATCACAGAGGAGCAACCGGAATTTACGGTGAAATATGAAAAAATAATCCAGTAGGACAATGTTAGGTCTGCTGGTCACGAGATTAGACACCATTTTGCCTGAACATTTCGGATGAGCTCTTTGCCATATACGCCTGATGTTATTGTTAGATTTGACGGCATTCACTTTTGATATACAGAATGTCTAAAACGGTTGCTTAAAAGGGTAGGTCAGGCATAAAGAAAAAAGTAATTTTTGTAACAGAACATGGAGTCCGAAACGTAAAGAAGTTCCGCGACGGGGGACTCTTTGCCAATGAATTAAGTAGAAGAAAAGATCATACCAGATAAAATGTACAATACAGATTTAAGCGAATAAAATTTACAATAACTCAGTTTTAGGAATAACAACATGCGAACATAACAATTTTTCTTTCAAAATTTTAAAATTCCAGTTGAATACTGATAAAATTCAGAAAAATATCGGCATTACAGCGAGCTGAATTTTAGTTGATCTCTGAGGAAGAAGCTAAGTGACGAATGTTTGCCCACAAATAGATATTTTTTGAACCTGAATCTTTAAATAGTTATAATGAATTTTATAATGGTTGGAAATATGTTAAATACACCTGCACACATATAATTTAACTTCATAATTTAAATTGCACTAAATTAGGGATCTTGAGTAATAAAAATGTTATTCCGTTATTCACATTATTTTAATAACCATTAGCATTGTAACATTATGTAACTTGATATACACTATATAGTACTTTAAACAGCCGGACACCTTTATGTTTTGATCACCTTGCGGATGCATCATTTAATAATATGATGGCATCACCTTTTCTGCGATGATGCTTACTATTCTATGGGGAATTCTATCCAATATTTTTTAGTTGTTTTTGCAACATGTACTTCCTCGTTCTTGTAAAAGAAACTGGTAAGCTCTGCCACTGATGTGGGGTTTTGTGATCTTCCTCGAATGAGACGTTCCAAATAATCCTGCAGGTGTTCTATGGCATTGATATCTGTAATGATCAGACCAGTCAAATTTCTCAACATGAGCAGGTCAGTCTCATTCATCCGTGTCAGCAAACCAGTTTTGCACAACTCGCGCTTTGTGAACAGGCGCACGACCTTATTGAAAAACCTATGGACACTCCACAAAGTGTTGCCATGATGCAGGCTGCATGGAATATAGTAAATCAAATTACAGAATGTTGCAATTATTTTGATGCAAGAACTAATATTGCATAACAAATGAAATCCTAAAAAATGACCCGAGCAGCTGTTCATAAAATAAAAGAAACTTTTTATAACCCGAAGAGAAAGGTATGAAACAATGCACAGAGGATTATAAAATAAGACGGAGGTCAATTCTTTAATGTCTATTACATGATCATGACTTAATCTTTAAATTTGAAAAATTATCTAAACAAATTTTCCATGAATTTAAAACTTTTAATTTGTATTTGAAAGGCAAAAAAAAATCAAATTGAAATCTATAAAAGCTAAGCTATTAGCCACTTAAATCTGATTCGGAGTTAGAAATGTGATTTTTTTAACTTTATTTTTTTCCATTGTGATGCTTACATAGATTCATTTACATATATTCTTAAAATCTTTTTCTTTTAAACGTGCCATACATTTTTTGAAAGATAAAAATTTATTAAAAGCAGACAATATTTTTACAATCACTAATAAGTACGGCGTTCCTGTGGATAAAGTGTAGGTTGCGCCAAAAGAAATGATGTTTAAAATTTTGAACTTGTAGCTTGCGACTTTGGCAATTAAATGCAGTTCTCCTGAATTTAAAATAGGCTCTTTCGCGTACTGGTGATATTTAATTGAAAAGAATTCTTAGAATATATTAATTTATTTCAAGCAAGAGAATTTTAACAGCTGTTTTTCATATTTCCCCCTAAAAATGGAAAAAAAGTGCTGTATCACATTAAAAAGTTATTAAATACTGATTTTCTTCGGAGATTTGTATGCACTTATTTTAAGCCATAAAATTTTAATTTGTTTTCTAATAATTATTGTTTTATATGAGGTACATTTTTTATGGATAACTCGGTAAAAAGTTTGTGTTCTGATAAATAAAAAGACAATTTCTAAGCTTTATTCTCTCATGGCAAAGAAACTCCAACCTACAAAAATAAAAGCCATTTTCTACCATTCAAATCAAGGGATTTAATGTGTTAAAGCCGTGTCTTCATTTTTTTAAATTTCAAAATAGCACAAGAAAAAACTTTCAAGATCACATGTTTTTCAGGTTCATTGTTTTGTTCAATGAGGGCCTTTGACTGATTATCTTAAATATATCTATTTTTTTTCTTTAAGAGATTTAATACTTTTGCTAACATATATAAAAACTGAACTGTAAAAATTTGCATAAAGACTACTTAGGTATTTATTGTCTCGCATAACAGCAACATATGTAAGTATCTTCCAGTTTTGCTTGGGCATAAAAAGTTTGCAAAAAATTGGACAAATATTGAGCGTCTCATTGAAATATAGAATCAGTTTATAACAACTCGTTAATTACAGAGGACAACGATTAATATGATCAGTTTCACCCTTCGTGTTTACGGCAACTTCAAAAATAGCAAAAGTATTGAAATTCCGTCATCATAAAACCAAAAAACTTTTACTTATAAATAAGCGATTATTCTGCTATATGAGCTAAATTTATTTTGTTTTAATATTTTAATAAAAATGTGTGACCTATAAATGACAAAAAGAGCATTTAAATGAAACATTCTTAGTAAATAATAATTAATTCTAATTTTTAAAAGACTGTGCTAATATATTCCATAATAAAAGTGAAAATGAATAAACTGCTGCAATAATGGAATAATGTACTAAAAATACTTTTTGCCTATGTATCGTAAATAGGAAAAAAATTTCAGGCATGTATATGCTCATCGTTTGTCCAGTAAAGGAAAAAAATAGAGTACAAATGATTTTATAATATGTGTATAATAGTTGAATTCAATTATTTTTAGATGACCCACGTAAGTAAATATGAATTCTTCATCCTCCAGAAGCATGGACTACACAAAACTGTAGGATAAGACGACATAAGATGGCCATTAATATGTTTAGAATGATCAACATTTATAAATTTTTTTATGAAATACAGCAAATTCTAAACTTTAACATTTAATCATGGCTCACTTTGCAATCCGTCTTTTCTAAAATGAGTTTCAAGGGGAAGCTACAATAATGATCTTAAAGTCAGGGAATGTTTATGACTTTATATTGTTATATGAATAAATAAATAAAACATGGATAAATAAATTATAAATTTTAATGCCACTGAGATACAAGTCGAAATCTTTGTCGAAAATAAAATTTATTACGTCTTTTGAATAAAGATATGGTCAGCATATTATCGTCCTAAATTTTGTCAAGAATCACCGCAAAATTGTACAAACAATAAATAAATGCAAATCATGAAATAGTAAAATAAAGAAACTAAAAAATAACGTAAGGTATTGAAAGTAATCAATTAATGATTATTTTTGGAAAGAATGCAATTTTAAGAGATAAAATGTAATAGTAAACATTGCCTTTAGTGTGAAAAGTAAAACAAGTTCAACAAAATTTAGGTTCTGATCCTAATTTCTTCAAATAAATTTCCATTAAACATCAGATTTACTTAGAAAATCTTTTCATAAAAAATAATAATAACCTTTATAAACTATGGATCTTATAACATTAAAGATACAGATAAAATTATATAGCAGGCATTGCTATTTATGAGTTTAGTGTGAAATATCAATCTGTACATATAAAGATTAGCCTGAAAAGTAAAACATATTTCAATAAATTTAATTAGATTATGAGCCAACTTGTTTTAAATAATATTTCTGTAAAATATCACCTTCACCTTGAAAAACTCTTTAAAAAGATTTATTTCCTGTGTATTTTATAATATTCAATTTATACTATTTTTTAAAATTAAAATATTCATGAAGCAAATGATATGAGATATTTTAAAACTAACATATAAATTAGGAATTATAATTACGTCAAATAGAGATGTTTATTTTATTCATGCTGTTATTGTTGTAATTAATATGGTTGATGCAATAATTTTTTCAGTCGGTGCTCTTGGGGGTAAGTTAACTTTCACGGATTTTTTTATTTATCTATTTCAATTATTTTTAATATTTCAATATATTTATAAATTCTAGCACGAGTTTCTTAGTGTAAAAATGCAGTGTAACTGAAATTACTATATATTAAATAATAGAAGTAATGCTATTAATTTCAGAAAGACAGAAGTTTGTTAAGATTTATAATGCAGCTAAGGGAAATCCAAGATATCTTAAAACTAAATTTTTACATTGACACAGGGAAGTGCTCTGTTCATTTTTAGACTAATTAAAAGATATTCTTTGTGGTCTAGTTACACCATTTTTGGGAAAATGGAACAAATGAGTAAAATTATTTAAATGTTTAAACGTGACCTGGAATATTAGTCACGTGACATCATTTGTTCGAACTTACGCTGAGAAATGAAAAAACTCTGTTGATACACCTATAACTTGAAGTAGCTTCCATGGGTTAGAAGGAGAAAAATCGCTGGTTCGAGATCATAGAATTTCTTACCCGCTGTGCACAGCCTCATAAAAATTAAATAATAAAATTTCTCATATAAATCAGCTTCAGTGTCTAATAAAAATAAATCATTTATCTGAGTTTTCATTTTGCTTTGTGGTACTCAACATTAAATAACTAATTTTCGTGACTTTTTTTGTTTGGGTTTTTATACATACATTATCGATAAACAAATTATGCTTCATATTGCATTGATTTTCTCTCTTTTGTAGGTGGTGCAGTTAAATAAAATTCTACTTTCATATTATAATAACAAACGTTATGCACTATTTGGGACTGCCTTTATCCGTTTTTACCCATTTTTGAAATAAAGACCCATTTAAGTTTTCAAACTTTGATTTTATTTTGAAACAATTATGTCATCCTTAATAATATAATAAATATGAAAGTGTGTCTGTCTTTCTGTCTGTCTGTCTGTTTGTTACGCTTTCACGGCAAAACTACCAAATAGATTTGGATAAAAATGGGCAGAGTTGTAGCTTGAAACCCAGGAACGGACATAGGGTAGGTGAAATCACGTTAAAATAATTATTTTTGACTACAAATAAAAATTAAATAATTAACAAAGAAAGCCCATTGACGCCGCGATTCGTGATGAAGATTATTTTATTTTTCAACTAGCTGTTACCCGCGACTTCGTGCGTGAAGAATTTGAATTAGTCTTTTTTTAAATTCACGAATGTAAATGTTTTGTTGCATTTTGAAAGGGGAAAGTAAAAGTTCTGACAGTCGATAATACTTAATTGGACGGCTGACAGGAGTGTACTGTACATGTATGCTGATATAGTTATGTAAATTGTTTATCTATGCTAATATACTTTTGTATACCACGTTATTTGCACGGATGTAGAGGTTGTGTGGGCTGTACACACGTGAACAGGCCACATATAGTTGCCCATGGGGAAAATATGGTTTTTCCAAATGTACGCCTGCCACTTTCAGTGTCTGGCCCTGAGCCTCGCAAATGATATTTTTACAGGGATTTGTTACCTTTTGAACTGAGATGATAAATCCTTCGGTGTTATCGGAAGGGGTGGTATTAAAACACTCTCTCTTCTCCCTATATTAGTCATAACAGTAGCTTTCATGACGTCTGGACCTAGGTGTGTAATTTGTAACCGTGTGCCATTGCGCAGTCTCGGTATATCGAGGTTACGTATTAGTAGTACTGGCACACCGACTTTCAATCTCGGCTTGTCGGAAGTTGCCCATGGCAATTCTGAGATGTTGAAGATCTCTACAGAATATGATGTTCTTTGTTAATGCCCATTACCGTATCTACAGATGGATATTCTGTAATATCTCACTGTGAAAATTAAACAAAACGTCGAGAGAATAATTCACTAACGTCATTGGATCAGTGTGTAACCGTATTAAAATCTGTAAATGCTACCGCAACAGCAAACCAGAAGTGTAAAGTCTCCTTTGCTGTTTATGGTTAAAGAAAGCAATATTTTCTTATATTAACTTTAACACTAGAAAAGCCCGTCCGCGAAACAGTAATTTGGCTTGAATAATCCTTAATAATATAATATATGTGAAAGTGTGTCTGTCTGTCTGCCTGTCTGTCTGTTTGCTACTCTTTCACGGCAAAACTACCAAACCGATTTGGATGAAAATTGGCAGAGTTGTAGCTTGCAACCCAGGAACGGACATAGGCTAGGTGAAATCACGTTAAATTAATTATTTTTGACTACAGACAACAATTAAATAATTAACAAAGAAAGCTCATTGACTCCTCGATTCGCGATGAAGATTATTTTATTTTTCAATCAACTGTCAAGTGATCCTTCAGGAATGCGAAAACATGTGGAATAAATTATTTTTAAAATCAACTATCACGTGATACTTTTTCTGCCGTAACTTTGGAACAAATCGTCCGATAAAAATTATTTTTATACCATCTCAAAGTTCCAACTTTTACCTTTTCAATGATACCAATTTTATTTCTGTGACATGTTTTCTTCAAGTTTTATTTATTTTTTAATGTTTAATAATTTTTTACGTGCAGACGATTTTGAAATAACGCAAATTTATAGCTACTCCGTTGCTAGGAAACGGTTAGACTTTGAACTAATTTATCTTTTTCCTGAAAATTTTGCTTTTACATGTATCTGTTTCTCTGTCTGTCGGTCGGTCGGTCACAAGAACTCCTCCTAAATGGTGAACGGCAGCGACATAAAATTTACACACGACATTCTAGAGCATATTTCTAGGTCAAAGGTGCTATTTTCAACTTTCAGAGTTAATTAGTTCTTAAGATATTTAATTAAATAACGAACATTAGCCGCTTTTAAGCCTAATGCTTAGACGTTTTTTGCCAATAACTTCTGAAATATTTATTACACAACAATTATTTTTATGGCATTTTAAAGACCAAAAAATGATCTTCTTAATGCTATTAATTCCATTGCGATGAAATGTTTTCTCTGATTGATATTAAGGTTTAAAAAATATTTTTAACGTAATTTCTGACAATATTTTTTATTCTTATAAAAATAAATTCAAGCCAAATTACTGTTTCGCGCGCTGGCTTTTGCCAGTGTTAAAGTTAATATAAGAAAATATAGCTTTCTTTGACCATAAACAACAAAGGAGACTTTACACTTCCAGTTTCCTGTTGTGGTAGCATTTACAGCTTTTATTACGGTTACGTACTGATCCAATGACGTTAGTGTATTATTCTCTCGACGTTTTGTTTAATTGTCACAGTGAGATATTACAGAATATCCATCTGTAGATTCGGTAATGGGCATTAATAAGGAACATCATATTCTGTAGAGCTCTTCAACTTCTTAGAATTGTCAGGGGCAACTTCCGACAAGCCGAGATTGAAAGTCGGTGTGCCAGTACTACTAATACGTAACCTCGATATACCGAGACTGCGCAATGGCACACGGTTACAAATTACACACCTAGGTCCAGACGTCATGAAAGCTACTGTTATGACTGATATAGGGAGAAGAGAGAGTGTTTTAATTCCACTCCTTCCGATAATACCGAAAGATTTATCATCTCACTTCAAAAGGTAACAAATCCTTTTAAAATATCATTTGCCAGGCTCAGGGCCAGACACTGAAAGTGGTAGGCGTATATTTGGAAAAAGCATATTTTTCGCATGGGCAACTATATGTGGCGTGTTCACGTGTGTCCATCCCACACAACCTCTACATCCGTGCAAATAACGTGGTATACAACAGTATATTAGCATAGATAAACAATTTACATAACTATATCAGCATACATGTACAGTACACTCCTGTCAGCCGTCAATTAAATATTATCAACCGTCAGAACTTTTGCTTTCTAGTTTCAAAATGCAACAAAACATATACATTCGTGAATTTAAAAAAAAAGAATATTTCAAATTCTACGCGTACGAAGTCGCTGATAACAGCTAGTTTAGAAAATAAAAATGTGTCTCATAATAGAAAATGTAGATCATACTTGATCTTTTAAAAACTGGATGCTTTGAATCTTAAATGTTGTTATCGAAATGGTATTTTCCTAATTTAATGCATGAAATATCAGGAAATCCCTCCCAAGATTCAGCACTACTGGCCAAAAATATTGAAAGATTGGTGAAATGCGAAACATTTGGTGTTAACAAATGTTTAATTATTTACACAATGCATTGGAATTTTATTACAAACAAAAATTTTGTTTTAAAAAAATTAAGTTCCTTGATAGTGTAACACCATTTGGACGTGAATTTTAGAGAATGGAAATACTAGAAGATAATTAGAAAGTTAAAGTCCTGACGTAAAAACTACATTTTTATTATAGAAGTTAAAATACTTATGATCGGCATTTGCACGATGTGCTATGAAATTCAAATTTGAAATGGCGAGAATCTCTTCATGAAGTGACTCCATAAAATGTAAAATATATATATCGATAAATGTTCCAATAATTTAAAAATATTATAAACTATAAAAAATGGGAAAAGGTTTACATTCTAAATTTTTTAACAAAACTGTTTCTTCATTTTTATTTTTACTCAATAGACTGATAGTTAAAATGGATCAAACAAATATTTCAATATAAAACTGAGATATTTAAATTAATCAACCTTCCAAATACAGTTTTAGAGAGTTTTTAATCTTAAGACTTTCCTATATTCTGTTCACTAATGCAAAAGGCATTCCTTTTAACATTTTGAACTTTTAGGTTAAATATATTACATTTAAATGCAGTTTTCTAAAATTTTAAAGTCTATTTTTTTAGTCTTTTTTACGTATTTTTTAAGAATTTACTATACATACACTGACCTCGGCATTAATTTCCTACGTTTGATTCTAAACATATACTAAATTACAAATCTGCGTGAAAAAAGGCGCATAATTTTATGAAGTCGGTTAAAGGATTATATCTCGCAAAAATTATAAATGGAAAATTTAAACAGTGACCGAAAACTAAACCTTTCAATGAGTAATGTGTTCTTCACAGATTGATATGGTGATGTACAAAATTCTTCTTTATTATCAAATAATTGTTCCGGAGATATGAAAACACAACTGTGCTGAAGTAAGCAGACCTTTTCATTGAATGAAAAAATCAACTAATTGACAAGCATTTCAGAATTAATGCGCTAAAAACAATACATAAATATTATTATGCATCACAAACTATGGTAAATAAAATAATGCTCCAAACATATAAACATTGTAAACATAATAAACAGCACTACTAAACTTTAATAAGGCTTGTTAAAAAGGTTTCCCAATCAAATTCAATTTAAAATACGAAAAATTAGCAAGAGAAATTAAAATAAATTAAAATGAATCCTTGCTATGGCGTGACCCTTGACAACGTGCCTATGCTGGATTCATATCCATTTTGAGTTAGTGTTTTTACTTAGTTCTATTTCCGATTCAGATTAATACAGAGGCGTATTCATCTGTCAACACTTACGCGCACTTGATCAAGCTAGCTTTTACACTCTTGTATAAAAAAGGAAAGTATTATAATCGTCAAAAAAATTCGAAATTCAAGATTTTGACAAATCTTCACATTTTAAACATCCGTGAGACTGAAACAACCATTTTTGAAATTCTATGAATATTGTCACTCAAACGCGTAATAAGCCAGACGGTTGGAATTTTATAAGTGGTCTTCATACAAATATTGTGCATTTGTATGAAATTTTGAATGAAATCCATCAACGGAAAGTCTGCCTGTCTTTTTGTGTCCTTGTGCATATAAACAACCTTAACACAACAATGCAATGAACTAAACGAATTAAAATTGGCATACTGATTTATCACTAGAATTATAGATCTGTATCAGATTTTGTGTCAAATCCAGCTAAGGGTAGAATGACATTTAGTTTATCAATACGTGAACTTTATAACTCAAAATATGCAACAAGTCAGATAAATGAAATCTTTGCACCAACACTGCAGATCTACATCAAATTTTGGATACATTTTGTCAGTGGGAAGCGGTCCAAATTGTATACTGATTCTGTTTGATACATTATGAAACTAAACACAAAAATGTGCCATATTATATAACCATAAACTTGTATACTTCCGGCCAGCCTAGGCATGCGGAAGATTTGATGATCACATGAACGATTAACTGCTATTACGATGCAAACAGCAACTGCTATCTATATCATTCTATCCAAATGCAACAACACATGAATGAGCTTTGGACCACAGAAGTGAGCAGTCAAACAGTCATTTGAAGAAAGTTAACAAGTATAACAACCTACACAATGGCTTAAAGGAATCATGAAGAAGGAAGTTCTTAAAGATTGGCAAACTAGATGGGAACTTCCTCCTAAATCAAGATTTCTTTTTGGGTTATTCCCGACAGTAAATACGAGGAGATGTTTTGGAGATTTCTTCATAAATCAAATTTTGACGACACATGGGTGTTTCCCAATTTATCAGAACAGATTCTTTGAGAAACCAAAAGAACGCCCCTGTGGTACCGATGATGCAACCATATCTCATTACATGTTTGGATGCCATATTATATTAACATACAGGAAAGGTGAAGAGAGAAATTCCCGGATTGAATGTTATTAAATATTTGCATAGAAACGAATGGGCAGGAGAACCCATTAGAAGCAGATATTATTTGCATATGCATGCATTTCTGCGTTAGTCGGTCGTGCTCAAAATGCTAATAACATAATTTTCGATTAATCCTTCAATATCTTTGATTAAAAATATCTCTGGAACTTCTTTATTCATAGGATGTAAAATTTTGCACAGCAGCTAATTAGTGACTGTGTAACTTTTTCACTTATTGAAAGTTTTAATATTTGGAGAGCGTATAAAAATGTAGCTACTGCTTTTCTGAAAATATAAGCCTCTGAAAATTTTCATCGATTTCATAACGTTCTGCGGATTGTTACGCAACTGTTTAGGGTTTCTAGGATCCATATTTAAGGATTTAAAGGCAAGGACAGTGACCTCATGATAACATGTATACTGCAACTTATTTTAAAAATAAATTGACATGAAATCATTGCTCGAAAAATATAAAATGTGCTGTTTTCTGATATAATTTGTGTTTTCATTGGTTTTAACGCATGCTCTTAATTCAAAAGAAAATTTTGTTGAAAAGAGCTGATGTATTACTGAAGATTTACTTAGTTGTGATTATCACAATAAAGTAATATACAATGTCGTGAAGAGTTGTACCGTGCACACAAAAGAAGATAAATGTATATTAAAATTTTATTTTACCACTGTTTTTTCTTATGGGCTATTTAACACCATTGTTATGAAGAAAATTAATTAAAATGATTAATTCCTAAACATTAAACTGATTATTTTACCTCATATTGAATTTTGGTTTTGTTGTAATTAACACAATAAAGTGATATAAAATTTCATAAGCAGTTGTTTAGTGCGTGCAGAAGAACAAAAATGTCTATTAAAATGTTATTTAAACATCGTTTTCTTCCTATGAGTTTTTTTCATAACCTTGTTATGAGGAAAACTAATTTAAAAGGATTAATTCCTGAAATTAAACATTACGAGTTTAGAAAACTGCTGATTTTTTTATGTTTTATCTTTACAAAGATTTCGTGCTTATGAATTAATATGGCATTCAGTGTTTTCATAATTTCTAATCACGATTCAACTTTCTTCGACTTGTTTTGGCAGACACTCTAGGAATTCTTGACTTATTAAGTAAGTTTCCATTTTACTTTCAGATTCTCAGCAATATAATATGTAAAACATCTTACAAATATTTGAAGCAGATATTTTGCCGCTGTTTAAGTTTCTAATTTTTTTATTTTTTTTAATTAGAGATGTTTCAGTGCTCGTGCTACAATTGTAATTTGTTTTATTATAATTGCCAATATAATGTTCTTTTCGGTGGACAGTCGGTAACTTCTACAAGAATGCGAGGGAACTGTACTGTAACATTTTCAAGCTGGCGGTGCATCGGAATGTTACCATTCGAAAGCTTAAGGTTAGCAATATAATATGTAAAATATCTTACGAAAGTTTACAAAATATATAAACTATCGCTGTTCACATTTCTAATTTTATATACTTTTTTAGTTAGAGACGTTTCAGTGCTCGTGCTACAATTGTGATTTGTTTTATTATCATTGCCAACATGATGATTTTGGTAGACAATCGCTAACTGCTATAAGAAAAAAACGGACACTGTACTGTAACGTTTTCAAGCTGGGGGTACACCACAGTCCTACCATTCGAACTCCTGAGAGGAAACAGAGACCAGTATTTATTTCTAACACATTTACTTCAATATTTTTTTTGTATTGATAAAAGTATAAAATAAAAAACTGAAACCTTTCACAACTTCCTTTAAAAATTATGTAGCTACATCGATTGCTTTTCTGGAACTTTCGTAAAGCTCGTTTAACAATTTATTTTATCAGACATTTTAATGTATATTTTTAAAATGAAAAACAAAATATGAATTTGTTTTATTTTAGAAAACTGATATAACTAGAGGTTTTCATTTGAGCATAAGATTAATTTTCAATGCGGATACACATATCCACGAAAGAAGTATACTTAGATATTGCTTTGAAATCGTCAACAAAAAAATAGCTAATGTTCAGGTTGAGTTCGAGGGATTAGATGGTCAACACTTTTTGAGAAATTTCACATCATGTTGCATTTTTAAAATTCTCGGATCACTTCATAATTTAAGTACACATTCACCAATATTCATGTTAGCACGTAAAAGCTTGATTTTTTCTTCAGTTTAATGTTTCGTTTTAAAATATGTTTAAATTATGTAAAGTCTTAAAGTTTGTTGTATATTTAATTTGACTGTGCATCTTCAAAAATTATCCTGAAGTCTCTCTTCAAAGTA
Source organism: Araneus ventricosus (assembly GCA_013235015.1). Classification (NCBI taxonomy): domain Eukaryota; kingdom Metazoa; phylum Arthropoda; class Arachnida; order Araneae; family Araneidae; genus Araneus; species Araneus ventricosus. Next base: position 82,448 of record BGPR01000015.1, read on the forward strand.
AGAGATTTACATTAATTATTTTATGAGCACTTCTATAAATCTCCATAAATTCGAGATAATTTCACAAATACCAATTACATTAAATGCATCCTATTCACGTGCAATAAATTTATACAGAAATAAATTTCATGAAATAATTCATCATTGTTAATTTTTAAACTTCTACGAAATTAAAAAAAGTAAAGCTCTTTTATACATTTAAATTCAAAGTAATTTATAATAATACTATTACCTATAGAGTGATTTATTATGGCTATAATCGGCACAAAACAGATCCTTGTACATTATTCAAATATACACAAATTAAATTCCGTTAAACGACACAAAAATATTCACTAAGTTTAACCCTTAAAAACCCGATTTTTTAAAATTGATTAAAATTTTTTTCACTTCCATTTATTGAATAAAACAGAAAAAAATACTTTCAAAAATCCAATTTTGTTTTAAGAATGGTTTACGGCTGAAAAACAGTTTGTTACCAACTAACAACATTGGGCTTCATTTCAGAAAAAAAATTCTTTCATAAAATTCCATAATATTAAATACAGATGAATTTTAATAACCAATAATACGGATAAGAAATTTCCTTCAACATTGTAGAATGCAGTATAGTATTCTCAAGCGTACAAAGAAAGAGAAATAGATGCAGCCTCAAGTGAGAAACATCAATTTATTTTTTATCAGCACTCAGACTGTCAATTGATTTAATGTAATTTTCAGCATGTATCCTATTGGCAACAACAGGAATTAGAGCTTCAGTCTTATTCTCAAGATTTTAGAAGACAAAATTGGGTATGTTGCTTAAAGGCAACACTGAGCATTTAAGGGTTAAACAGTAAAGTATCTCTATAGAGTTTTCAGCTGAAATCTGGTGATTTTTAGTCTTACGAATAACTCATGACAACACCAAAAGTGCATCGGAAAAAAAGATCACAATGTTTTCTATATTTTTTAGTTTTATTGGAATTTGAACCTCATATCAACCTCAACCTTGGAACCTCAATAAATCAGCATACCGTTACTTGCCAATTCAATACATTGAAAAACAAATGATGTTTCAATCAAACGTGCACCAAACCTAACAATATGAAATTTGTAATATGATTATGATAAATCATTGTATAGATATTTGACAAAGAAAAATTATAATTTTTTAAAACTGAACTAATTGAATTTCTTGTAATTTTTAGAAACATGTGTCGTTTTAATCAAGGATCTCGGCGGTAAGTTTTTACGGTTACTTCTATTTCATTTTAATGCACTTTTCAAATCATTTGATACAAAAATCTTATTATTTCTTTATTTTTCTCTGTGTGTGTGAGTGAAAAAACATAAAATTTATGTGTTCAGTCTACAACTTCTTGAAACTCAAATATGTTCCAGAATTCAACTATTACACTCCTATTGTATTCAAACTCTAATCTGCAGAAAGAGATATACAAAACACTCGGTTTTTGTAAATTAGCATTTACACTTATCCCATTTTGACTCAAGAACAGAGAAAAAGTATAAAATAGTACCTTTTTCTATGAAGAGATGCAATTTGTTTTATTTAACATTGTGGCTATTACTCAGATTGAAATAAATCGAATATTTGCTTTAATCTTGCAAAATTCCCTTACCATAAAATAGTTTCTTATAGCCGAAAACGGTTTTTCGAAAAGTTAGATTACAGTTTAGATAAAAGTTTAGATTACATTGACACACATCTCAATTTTTGCAGCATTTAAAATGAAAAAAACGTAGAAATGAACTTCATCAGACATTGCTTCCGACTTTACTATACAATTATTTTCTAGTTTTTTAACCATACGTTGTGATATCTTTAAAGAAAATTGATGAACTCTTAACATTCGAAATTAAAAAAAAGAAAAACAGAGTGAAATCGGGCAAGTTTTTGTTGCATTGCTCCTACTTCCGTTCGAAGGAAACAAACTATGTTTTCTAAAGTTTTTTGGATTAAGATAAGAGGAGGAAGAATAATTTTTATCCATAAGCAAACTTTATCGACCACAACTAATGTTGAGCTTGACAATTCATGTCATTTCCTCTTTTTGATTATAACAAGCAAGAATTTTGAAAAATACGGCTGACACTGCTGTTACCAAACAGATATCAGTTTATCATTATGGAATCTGTGTAAAGTCTCTATTAAATTATCATAAAATAAAGTTAACAAATAAATTATATTGTGCCTTAGAATTATGGCGTACTTTCCCGACAAAAGAACCCACCTGCTGATCAGACAAAATTAACTGATTATGCTAAAACCTCTACTCGACTGAGCCGTATTTTTCATGTTCAGTTCAAAAACTGATAATTCATGTTTATGGGTATAATTTCGTAAACTTCATGGATAAAATATTCTTAAATAAATAGGCTTAAGAAAAATTTTATAACGGAGCATGATTATTATGAATTAAGTTGTAAATTATGTATTTCTTTCTCCTTTTTCCCCCTTTTCTTAAGTTTTCAAAAACTTGATTAAACACAATAAAGATCAAATTATTTATTTTAAAAGCTAACTTTTTAGATATTTAATATCTAAGATCCAATTAGATCAAAATGACTGAACGCTTAGAGAAAATAGGATTAATTAAAATTTTATAACTCAGCATGCTTATTGTGAATTAAGTTGTAAATTATGTATTTCTTTCCCCTTCACACATTTAAACTGGACATTCACCACCGATCCAATCCAATTGGAGGACTTCTTAACAGACCAGTTCCATTTTTACCTCATTAGAGTTGGTGGACCATTCACGGGTCAGACTGTGCTAACTGGAAACCCATCAACTACGGACAACCCGCCGCTACTGCGCCTCCTCCCTCCGACTTCAGAACGGCGCCCCCGCCCTGATTTCCAAACACTCTCCTTCCCCATTTTGCGGTTTTCACCTTTGTGAGAGAGGGTCTCTCCCCCTTACACAATCACATTTCAGTTCTGTGGTCTATTGCGCCGAATAAATATCGTGCTGGTTGAAAATCCAAACATTTCGACAACACCGCGGCAATTCTCATTGGATTTTGTCATTGAAGAGAGGTTTTGATATGATGTGCTCCAAATGAAGTAGCATGGCGTAATCGTGAATGTCCTGTTTTACAAGGAAGATCCTATTTTTACGCACTGTTATTTAACTTAACTTGGTTCATGTTTGTAATGACGGAACTTTATGTAAGGGTTTTCACTAACTTCCTTTCATTCATTGTCTTCTTCAGTCTTAATTTACTTTCTTTGGAATCTTCCCGCCTGCTGATTTCCGATTCCCAAAATTTTTAAAAACACGTATTAAGCATTTTATGGTTTTTACCCTTATTTTTCATTAAAAGAGAGGTTATTAAGTTAACGTATGTGAATAAATACACATCTGCCGTAAAAAATTATTGATTAGTTTTTTAAACTGCTACATGAATTGGTTGAATTTAACAAAAAATGCATTAAATAATTAAAATAAAGATCTGCTAAAGATACAATTAAAATACCCATGAAAATGTTATAGAATGGCTTTATCAAACATTAGAGAAAGTAAAAACATAAAATTTAATTTCTAATTTTTGTTTTGTTTATGACCTAACTAGATTAAGATGCATTCTTTAATCTGCGTAACGATCTATTTCCTGTTTTATCTTACTGATTATTTTATTTCGTTTCTTAACATAACTAAAGCCATGAATAGAAGAAATAGACTTGAAACGCTATTAATTCTGCGTAAAAAATGAATAATCAGACATCACAAATCGTATATAAATAATTTATATAATTAAATTATTAAAAGATATTTTCCTTGCTATTTTTTTATGGTAGCTAACTCATGTTACTATCAGTTTGCTGCATAGATAAAAAAATGCTTATTTTTAGGTGCCAGCGGTAAGTGAAATTTGTTCAATTATTTAATGTCTTCAGAAGAAAATATTTCCCTGGATTTGGAAATCAATAATATTAATTAATTCCAATAGTTATCTTGATAAAAAAAAATACCACCAGGAAGTTTTGCAACAGAAGTTCAAAAAATCATTAAACAGCAGGAATATCTTTTGGCGAAATGATAAATTGAATTTCTATTAGGCATACAGAATGGTTGATTGCTCTTAAAGATGAAAGCAATCTGCATATTGAATGGGATATGCCCAAATTCTAGTCATAATCTATTTAAAACTTCTTTCACGGTTTCCACAGTGATCAGACAGAACAAGAAAAATGATCGACTCTGTGCTTATGCTTCTTCCTTGTCTACTGTTATCGTGTCTTAAACCGTCATCGCTTGTAACTGACAGTGATTCTTTACTAACAGTAAATAAAAAGATTTACAAACAAACTATCCTATCACACAAGATACAATCTTGTATTGTTGATGATTCATGAAAGGGAGGTTCCACTTGCAAATGGTGCAGAGGGAATAAATATTCACACTGTAATGTTGTAAGTTGTCAAAATTTTCCAACTAATTTTGAAAATAAACTTAAACAGTTTTGGTATTTGGTTTAATTTATTTTGTTAAGTCCTATGTTAAAGCTAAGCAAGGGCTGTTTTAGTGTGGATTCCACTCTTTTGAACCATGGTCTTATACCAATGAAGAGACCAGTGTTGACACTGCGTTCTCCAATATTCCACGTCATACCAACACCAGGATGTATGATCCATAACAGTCGATTTAACGTGCAGTAGGCCCATAGGCATGATGAATATACGGTTTAATTAGCTCTCAAATGTGCCATCAAGCCAAGGCGAAACTTTTTTTTGTACTTGATAAAGTGGGGAAAAAGTATTCCTCACACTTACATTTCTTTCATTTTATCGGTCATATAGCTACAAAACGGAGCGCTAGTATAAATAAGATAAACTTAACTTTCATTCTGTTTAGTGGAAAAATATTGCAAGAGACAATATTTCCATAACATGAAATCCAAGTTTGAAATAGAGCATTTTTTATATTGAAATCTTCTATCTCGAATGGATAAAGTCGTGTTTGGCAACCTGGTTTTCAACAATAGGTGAATTCTTTTTGACGTTAGAATGTACATCAAAAAACATTGTGATTAAGAAAAAACTTGAACAGGGTATGACCCGGATAGACATGCATACTTTGTATCTGTAGAAGCTTGACCAATTATATACATGCTTACAAATGAGCCTTTACATGACAATGAGCACAAACAATGCATTTACCCTATAATCTCGTGTATTCCATTCAGGAAAGTGCCAGGAAAAAAAAAACAGATTATTTCGTACTGAGAGCACTTCTTCCTCGTCTTTTTCTCATGGATAAACTTACAACAGAAAAAAGAAATCAGAACGAATTAACGTGAACAATATTCATAAAATGAGCAAAGCAATATGAGCAAAGCTGTTGCCTAAAAAGAAGAAGAAACCAATCTAATATTTTAAAAACCTTGCATGTTTTTTTTTTGCACCACTCTTAGGGCACGAGTCATTATATTCGTTAAATCTTCACCACCGCCATAAAATCGAAAAATATGAATTGATATTGAATAAACTGTTAGGCCAGGTAAAAATATCTTTGTTAAGTATAAAGGCGGAAAATACGTCTTTTCCCATCACAAGCGTTAAGGAGAAAAGGTTGCTAATTGACCTTCTATCAAGTTGCTACAAATAAATCGAATTTATTCTTCAGATTAAAAGTGCTTATCAGTTGCATGCAGAAAGCATAATTCGAGCGATCATTTAACCACTGGACACGGCTAACTTTGTAAAATAATTCAAGTCATTGTTTGGTATCCCTAGTCCTATGGTAGTCCTATTCTAACAGGTGAACAAGCAGGATTTAAGATAATTATCTTAAAAGTCAAGGTAGTTTCTTCTGATTGCGAATCACCCGTTGTACTTTCAAAGAGGCAGCCTCCATTTCAGTTAGCCTCTGCGACTATTGTCAACAAATCTCAGGAACAAAGTTCCAATAATTCACCTAGAACGCCTTGTGGTTTTTCATGAAACGTTTTTTGTAGCATTTTTGGGAGTCTTCAAAAAACACACAGAACTTAAAAGTCAACATATCCTCCAATTCATTTCAAAAAGTACACTGAGTTGTTAATTGCTGTACCGAAAATGTATTTTTTCCTGAAGTCTTTGCAGTTTGAAACAATTGGTTATTGAAATACGTTCAGTTGTTTAATAAAACATTTTATGGGTGCAAGCTAAATCCGTCGAGGGCCAAATGTCATCCCGTTGATGTGGTGCGGAAGTTTGGAGAGGGGCATGCCGTGGTTAGATGTCGTCCTCATCATCTGACTACGATTCAAAATTAAGAAGTCCGCCCCAAAATAGCCCTCGTGTTGCTGCAAGACGGGACGTAAATATAACTAAACTAAACTCAAACATTTTGTTCTCGCATAGCAAACTTCGGATCAATCTAGATTATATAAAATTAAAGGTAAAATATTTATAATTGTTGAATCTCGTAAGCGTTATTAATACATACTCTAATTGTTCAAGTTCTCGCTCTTTCGTTGCACTTAATAATATCATTTAGGGGAATATACAAAAGAATAAAACTTTGAAATCATTTCTAAATGTGCATATGTGCTAAATGGGAATATGTTTCATTTCTGAATTCTTTATTAACTTATTACCTGCAAATAAGCATAAATCTGTGCAAAATAAGGCTCATCAAACAGTAACTTTATGTTGCACTCTGACGGATTGCATATTTCTCACCAATTCTTCCATATAAAAAATCATTCATTATAGCTCTGTAGAGTGAACGAGCATACAAATTCACAGATTTTAGAATTACTCAATCCTTTTAATGAAAATATGAAATGCGCTCATGTATTTATAAACTTGCTTCATAATCTTCTATAGAAAAACTTATTGATTCTTTGTCAACTACAGATTCTAGAATTACGGAATCCTTTTTATGAAACTAAGAAACGCGCTTATGTATTTATAAACTTGCTTCATAATCTTTTACAGAAAAACTCATTGATTCTTTATCAACTACAAATTCTAGAATTACGCAATCCTTTTTATGAAAATATGAAATGCGTTTATGTATTTATAAACTTGCTTTATAATCTTTTACAGAAAAACTTATTGATTCTTTATCAACTACAGATTCTATAATTATGCAATTCTTTTTATGAAACAAAGAAATGCGCTTATATATTTATTAATTTGTTTCATAATCTTTTACAGAACAACTTATTAATTCGATAGTAGATAACCCAAGTAAGTTACACTTTCTTTTTTGAAATAAAAAAAATCTCTTATTGTTTTCGCTGCTGCCTTCTTTTATTACGTTAAGTGATCCACCATTATGCAGCACACTTTCATTCTGTATATGCTATACAATTTTGTCTCGCCTTATACCGTTGCCTGTATTTACGAAAATATAGGTGATTATACAAAATTGATACAGTTACTTAAAAATCCTTACAAATAGAAAAAAAAATTGAGTTTTATAGTGTGTAAACTGTAAAAGTTAAGCACAAGTAATACGGCTGTTAAAACAGAAAGCTTTTTTTTGGGAACAGGAACCTCATGCGAAGTGTAAACAATAATAGACATCAACATGTTACGGATAAAAAATTACTAATAGAAGCACAATCTTATGCAATATAATCAAATAAGCTTAATTATAATTAAATAATTATACTTAATAGCTATCAAAATGCTACGAATATTCCAAATAAGTGATTTTGAACGAAGTTTGTTCAAATACAATAATTATTAAATGGTCACAACGCTTTGATAGACAATTGAATTATTATGTGACTTGTGGAACAGACACACAATGAATGTTTTTGAAACATTTTCTATAATATGTGTGCCTTTTACATACAATTCTTATCACTTCTTATTTTTTAGTATTATTATAAAAAAATTATAATTTCATCATTTTATTATTTATTTATTATGACTTATTTATCATTTAAAAATAAGTTAGCTTAGGAGTGATGTAGGAATGAAATTATTTAAAATTCATCGTATAATTTTTAGGAGAAACTAATTCAAAAAGGCAAGTTTCAAAAATGAGAGCAATTCTTAGCATGATATTTAACTATTTTGTTTAAAGCTTCATGACGGTAATAATAAACTGAAATAATCTAGATTTCTAATGATTAAGAAGATTAATGGGTTTTTCGAAATCAATCAACAATTTAAGAAACAAAATACTGTTATTTTAGCTCTTTCTTGCTTATATACATTTAAAAGATCAATGAAACGTTTTATTTATCATTTTAATTTCAAAATATTTATGGAATCATAATACATTTTCTGTATGCATCCAGAAGCAATTTAACTGGGACGTGAAAACATGAAAAAATAGCTTAAATTCCAAAACCCTGATTATTGAAACCAAATAAAAAAGATATCCTGATTATACTAAATAATATGGCACTCCAGAATTCATGTGAGAAATATTTCTACTCTAAAATACTCTGTGATTTGATTTGTTCATATTTAATGTTTTAGAATCATTTCTTTCAAAAGATATATTTATCAAGTAATCCGAAGTGAAAAAAAATTTCTCACAATAAATCGCATAATATTTATCCCTTCTTAGATCAAAACTCTATCCATTTTACAAATATTTAATATTATAAACTTCTAAGTTAGTAGCGTATTTCATTCTTTTTTAATTTGGTATGTGAACTTGAGAACCAAATTGTAAATTTCTGTCGTCCGAGGGCAATTCAAAAAGTAAGCTCTAAGAGAAAACCCTTGTTCACGAAATCAAAGAGATAAATAACATAGTAAGGCACTGGTATATATTACTTTTCCACATAGTAATCATGGCTGTCGAAGCATTTATTCTATCGGTGAACCAACCTATCGAAATCAGCATAGAAAAATCAGTGTCAAGGGTGGAGAACCACGTCAAGACGGATTGTTGAACTTCGGCGTTGGTTCTGAAATGCTGACTTGCTTCTTGCTTCTTCAACGGTCCCAAGGGATGAAAATCACTTCTGCGAGATCCGGGCTGTAGGTAGAGTGTTTCAACGACTCTGCGGGGGACGATCAAAGATCAGAACTTGACACGCCTGATCTTTCCTCGTCTTTTAAGTCTGTTCTGTCTTTATCTGTGCACCAAAACCTTAACTTTTTCAAGATATTACACTCCCTACATATACGTCTAGCAACTAAAACCCTAATCGCTCTACTTACTTCAATCGCTGGCCATGTTCCGTCAAAGCCTTCAACTTTAACCGAGACCTCGGTGAGATAACGTTTAACTAGCTCAATCTGCCGGTTGCGTCCGAATGATGTGAACATTTTAGCTCTCTAGACTAGGAATTTAATTCACAGGGGAATTCCAGCTCCCGTCAGATTTCATGTTGTCTTACTTTATGATAAACTCTCGTGTTTTGGGCTATATCAGCCCAAAGGTAGGGGCCTAAAAGTATACGCGATTTATTTCACTGTACTACGAAACTCAATATAAAACGTACCGCATAGTTGTAGTAGGACAAGGACATTCCTGTTCACTTCTCTTTTATTTTTCTCACAAGGAAGTGACGATGACGTTTAAAACCGTGCGATGCCATATTATTAAGAATTCGTCACTGAGAAATTTACCTTCTCCAGACGTTACCATATGTGATAGAGAAATATCTTATGTATAAGCCTCACAAAAAGCATTAAGACTTTATCATTTATAACTCCAAATTTAAAAGGAAGTGATGTGAAATCTAAAAAAAATATTGGAGAGAGGCAATGTTAAAACAAAAATGGCTGGTTAGATCCAAAGGTTAAAATACTTAGAACTTCTATGCGAAACCGGCTATTTTTTTATTAGAATTTTCTTTTATCCAGTGGGTAGATACCACTATGGTTTAGTTGTTAGAAAAAATTGAATTAACTTGTAACAAAATCATAGGTGTTTCAATATTTTTTACAATTTTTTTTGTTTAATTTGACGCATTAATTATTTTTTCCGAAGATCGTAAGTAAACGTTTTATATCTTAAAATTGAAGTTGATTTCGATATTTTCCTATTTATAAATGCTCGAAATTAAAATAACATCATAATTGCTTTTTCGAATTTTTAATTTTATGATCGAATTTAATTGTTATAATTGTTTAATAAATTAAATTTCTCTTTTTTCCCAGTTCTCGGAGGCGATAAAAAAATTTCTGATTTCTTTACTTTCAAACATTTTGTGTTATATTTACAACTTTAGTTTTAGTTCTAAATTCAAATTGAATAAACTTGTGAAAAATAATTATATGTGTTTTAGTATTTCTATAATTTTTTTGTTTAATTTGGGGCATTAATTATTTCTTACAGGTACCGGAGATCGTAAGTAAACGTTCTATATTTTAAAATTTGAATTTGATTTTGATATTTTCCTACTAATAAATCTATGAAATTAAAATAGCAGAATAGTTGTGCACTTTCGAATTTTTATTTTTATAATCCTATGTAACTTTCATTATTGTTTAATAAATAAAGTTTCGTTTTCTCCCCAGCTGTCGGAGGCGGTAAATAAATTTCCGAATTCTTTTTCCGTAATATTTGTAAAAGAATAAATTTGAAATAATAGAGAAAAAATAATTTTGAGTAATTACACAGTTATTTTTCCTTTAAGGTTATTTATAACTTGTTTCTTCTCTTTCTGAATTGGATGTGATAAGCAAGATTCCTAGCCTCTAAAATTATAAATAAATCTTTTTATATTTGTTTGTGCTTGAAGCGAATAAATAAATGTATTTTTACTAATTTGATAATTTTATTCATTAATGTTTCTCTTTTTAAGTTCTTGGAGGTTTAAGTAAGTAAATTTCAGAGTTCTTAAATTTCTTAATGAACTTTATTTACTCTTTATACTTATAAACGTATGAAGTAAAAATAACGGACTTTTAAGTTATGATTTACCAAAATTTCTTCCGTTATTCAAAGCAACTCTTTAAATTTCTAAACCTTTCTATTCTTTAAATTCTAAAATGAACTTTATATCTTATGCATTTACAAGAGAAAAACAAAAATGAAAAAAATTTAAAATTATACTTTTGCATTCTTTCAATAATCAGTTCTTCTAAGTTTAGTCATAAATAATCCTTTTTAATTTATAACACTCCGAGAAGTATGCAAATTAATATGTTTTTTACTTCATTTAATAATGTACATTTTATATTTAGGAATGTTCATCGTATAAAACACATGTGGCATTATGCTTAATATTAAAAATTAAGAGAACATGATGGATATGAAAACTCTAACCCCTTAGCGTAATAAATGTTCTTAAAATGAGCACATTTTGTATTTTTTAAGGACCTGGAGATATATGCATCACCACTGTTGCCATTCATTAAGTACTGTTCCGAACATAGAATTGGAGTTTTTGTTTTGATTTCGTTCGACCTGGAGACTGAAATTTGATATAGGTTCAGAGACATATGAGTTCGAAAGCCGATTTCATAATATATATCTCGAAGGTAGACCTGGGGCAGTTAAATCTGTTGTGTTCGAATATCTTCTAGCCTTTCCAAATACCGCAACAACATTTTTTCAGAACATTAAGCAATATATCTACTGCTTGTGAACCATCATATCATTAGAAAAGGTGCCTAATGTTGCGAAAATGAGTAATTCACTTCTGACTTTGAGCTGCCGAATGGAGGAATACCACTTTGAATATTTATAAACAATTTTCCCGACAATGATCTTACTCCATGGCAAAAGCTGCAGAACCGTCTAATGGTTAAAGCTGTAATCTATAGTTATAGTAAATTCTGGATTCGCAACAAAAAATTAAATTCGGTTTCATTTCCAGTTTTCCTGTGCAATAGTAATCTTTTTAGTTTCATTCTTTTCCGAATTATTGATTTACAAAGTTGCTCTGAACTTCTGACTCACGCTATATGCATCATGCGACTTTTTATTAGCATTTTAGGATGAGACCATTTTTGAACTATATTCCGTAACAAAACGGAATGCTATTGTGGTCTTCGTCTCCAGTTACTCAAGATACATAATACTAATGCATAATTTTTTCTTAAATATTGATATTGCGATAAAAAAATAATAAAATTTATTCATTTTTAAAAGTAGGAAATTTTTTTCAGTTGGTAAAAGAATTTACGTAATATCTCTTTAACCTATGCCTAATTTTCTGTACTAATAATAAATAATAATTTTTTTAACAGCTGGAATGACTAGCTTAAGTAAGTTATTATTTATTTTTTACCGTTAGGTATCTTGTAATAAGCGATATTTTATTACAGGCGTACATCTAAATCATAATATGCGAAAATATATAGTATAAATTATGAGTGATATGATGCTGAAATAATATTGTTTGGATATTGTAAGTTTCTATCATCCATTGGAATTATGATGAATAATTCTAAACATAAAAGTGAATATTTATTTATTTCAGAACTTATTTCAGAGGGGAAAAATATTATCAAAGAAATTTGCTTCCATACCATAAAGAAAAACACGTCAATTTGAGAAAAATTCCGTTTCTACTATTTAACTTTTGTAAGACAAAAAAAAAATTAAAAAAAGAAAAGAAATTCAGAAACTTAAACTGTTTTAGATATTTTGCTAACAAACTTTCTTTTTATAAACTGAAGAACCTATCTAGACTCCAAAACATTTGAATAAAATATAGAAAGGATGCAAAAGGAAATTAAAATTGTTCATTATATTATTGTATATTATTGGTTTGTAACTGAAATATTGGACACATTATGATAATACCTTGTCCTTGTGAGTTTAACTAAATTGTTACTACAGTAAAAAATTCGAATTCGTCGGTAAATTGATTTTCTCTCTGAACGCTTGAATTTCCTATTAGTATAATGTTAAAATATCGCCTACAGTTCCAATTAATTTAGATTAATTCCATTACAAAATTAAAGTTTGTAAAAGATTATTTTTATTTCTATATTCTTTGCATTAGTTAAATACATCAGTAACATGAGTCCTTAGTGAGTAGGACCCTAAAATGAATCTACGACTTTGTTGCAGTGAAATGTATTTAATCGTAAAAGTAATAAAATATTTTCTCACTTAAAAATAACCCGAACTGTTGTTAGATGTAAATAGTAATGTTTATTTTAAATTTGCATAATAGCTGCATTGAAAATGCTGTTTTTATTTATTAAAATTACTTATTTATTTATCGTAATAGTTATTTGAAATTATAATAAATATTTTAATTCTATTTTTTTTATCACAATAGTTATTGAATTTACTCACTGTATAATTATGAATTATATATTTCGTTCAAGAATGTTACATATTAAAATTCAAATCTGTCATTGAATCATAATATGAATTATCGCCTTCTTCTGTGGCCCTCATTTTTAGAAGCAATTTTTGTTAACTCGAAATTAATAATCAATCGAATTTTCCGTCCCATAAGCTATTAATTAGTCAAGTTTCTTAAGTAATTATATTATATTACAAGACGATCCTTGGCAGAACGTATTTTGCTGCAGATAGAAGATTATATGATTTACTTATAAAAAGTTTAAAACATGAATATTTGATTTTCTTTACAAACTCAATAATTCTTCTCATTCTGGTGACACTACCAGGTAAATGAATGTTGAATTAATTTTTCAATTTTATTTATAAATTTATTTTTTGAGAAATTTGTTTATCAAGCAGTATTGAAACTTTCAGGAAGTACACAGCCTTAGGGTTATTTTTGAAATATCATCACTCATTATAAATATTTCATCTTACTACGCAATGGAATTTCTCAAATAAATTTTTATTCATTTGACAGAATTCTAATTTTATTCAATTCTGACTGAATGCTAATAATAATTTTATTAATTCGAAATATTTTACTCTTTAAATTTCTAAAATAAACTTCACATCTTCTGCATTTACAAGAGAAAAAACGGAAATGAAAAAAATCAAAATTATTCTTTTGTGTTCTTTTAATAACCAGATCTTCTAATTTTATTCAAAAGTCATCCTTTTTAATTTAAAAAATTGGGAGAAGTATGTAAATTAATATTATTTTTACTTCATTTCGTATTGTACATTTTTATATTTTAGAAATGTTCAACGTATAAGATACGTGTGGCATTATGGTTAATGTTGAAAATTAAGTGAAGGTGTTGAATATGAAAACTCTGTCCCTTTAGCGTTATAAACGTTTTCAAAATGAACAATTTTTTGCTGCGGAGATAAATGCATCAACAGTGTTGCTATTCATTGAATAATGTTTTGAACATATTATTAGGGTTCTTATTTTGAATTCGTTCTGCCAGGGGTCTGAATTTTAATATAGGTACAGATAGACGCGGGGTCGAAACTCGATTTCATCATATATCCCGCGCGAAGGTAGACCTGGGACAGTTAAATCTGTTGGGCTCAAATGTCTTCTAGATGTTAGGAAATGCTGAAACAAAATTTTTAATTTTTATGATCGAATTAAACTGTTATAATTGTTTAATAAATTAAATTTCAGTTTTTTGCAGCTCTCGAAGGCCGTAAATAAATTTCTTATTTTTTTGCTTTCAAAAATTTTGTGTTTTATTTACCACTATTGTTTTAGTTCTTAGTTCAGATTGAAAGAACTTGTGAAACCAATTATATGTGTTACAGTATTTTTATAATTTGTTTTGGTTAATTTTGGGCATTAATTATTTTTTTCAGGTACCGGAGATCGTATGTAAAGGTTCTATATTTTAAAATTTGAATTTGATTTTGATATTTTCCTACTAATAAATGTATGAAATATAAATAGCAGAATAGTTGTGCACTTTTCGAATTTTTATTTTTATAATCGTATGCAACTTTTATTATTGTTTAATAAATAAAGTTTCGTTTTCTCCCCAGCTGTCGGAGACGGTAAATAAATTTCCGAATCCTTTTTTCGTTATATTTGTACGAAAATAAATTTTAAATAATAGAGAAATAATAATATTAAGTAATTACACAGTTGTTTTTTTCTTTAAGGTTATTTATAACTTGTTTCTTCTCTTTCTGAATTGGATGTGATAAGCAAGATTCCTAGCCACTAAAATTATAAATAAATATATTTATATTTGCTTGCGCTTGAAGTGAATAAATAAATTTATTTTTACTAATTTGACAATTTTATTTATTAATGTTTCTCTTTTTAAGTTCTTGGAGGTTTAAGTAAGTAAATTTCAGAGTTCTTAAATTTCTTAATGAACTTTCTTTAATTTTTATACTTATAAGCGTATGAAATAAAGATAACGGATTTTTAAGTTATGATTTTCCAAAATTTCTTCCTTTATTAAAAGCATCTCTTTAAATTTCTAAACTTATCTATTCTTTAAATTCTAAAAAAAAACTTTATATCTGAGCATTTACAAGAGAAAAACAAAAAAAAAAAAATTAAAATTATACTTTTGCATTCTTTTAATAATCAGTTCTTCTAAGTTTAGTCATAAATAATCCTTTTTAATTTATAACACAACGAGAAGTATGCAAATTAATATGATTTTTACTTCATTTAATAATGTACATTTTATATTTAGGAATGTTCATCGTATAAAACACGTGTAGCATTATGTTTAATCTTAAGAATTAAGAGAACATGTTGAATATGAAAACTCTAACCCCTTAGAGTAATAAATGTTCTTAAAATGAGCACATTTTCGCATTTTTTAAGCACCTGGAGATATATACATGACCAGTGTTGCCATTCATTAAGTAATGTTCTGAACATAGAATTGGGGTTTTAGTTTTGATTTCGTTCGACCTGGGGACTGAAATTTTATATAGGCTCAGAGAGATGTGAGTTCGAAATCCGATTTCATCCTACATCTCTCGCGAAGGTAGACCTGGGAAAGTTAAATCTGTTGGGTTGAAATATCGTCTAGCCATTCGAAAGACTGTAACAACATTTTTTCATAGCATTAAGTGATATATCTATTGCTTGTGAACCGCCATATCATAAAGAATGGTGTCTGATGTTGTGAAAACAAATAATTCCCTTCTGACTAAGAGCTACCAAATGGAAGAATACCACTTTGAATATTTATAAATAATTTTCCCGGACACACATCTTACTCCATGACAAAAGCTGCAGAACTGTCTAGTGGTTAAAGCTATAAACTATGGTTATAATAAATTCTGGTTTTGCAATAAAAAATTAAATTCGGTTTCATTTCCAGTTTTCCTGTGCAATAGTAATCTTTTTATTTTCATTCTTTTTCGAATTATTGATTTACAAAGTTGCTCTGAACTTCTGACTCGCGCTATATGCATCATGCGACTTTTTATTAGCATTTTAGGATGAGACCATTTTTGAACTATATCCCGTAATAAAACAGATTGCGATTGTGGTCTTGATCATCAGTTACTTATGAAACATAATGCTAATACATAAAAATAATATTTTTAAGTATTGATATTGCAATAAATAAATAAAAATATTAAAATTTATTTATTTCTAAAAGTAAGAAAAAATTTTTTAGCTGGTAAAAGAATTTAAGTAATATCTCTTCAACCAATGGCTAATTTTCTGCACTAATCATAAATAATTATTTTTTTAACAGCTGGCATGACTAGCTTAAGTAAGTTATTATTTATTTTTTACCGTTAGGTATCTTGTAATAAGCGATATTTTGTTACAGGCGTACATCTCAATCATAACATGCAAATATTTAGTATAAATTATGAGTGATATGATGCTGAAATAAAATTGTTTGGATATTGCAAGTTTCCACGCTCCGTTGGAATTATGATTATCCTTTTTAATTTATAAATCTGGGAGAAGTATGTAAATTAATATTATTCTTACTTCATTTTGTATTGTACATTTTTATATTTTAGAAATGTTCAACGTATAAAATACATGTGGCATTATGGTTAATGTTGAAAATTAGGTGAAGTTGTTGAATATGAAAACTCTGTCCCCTTAGCGTTATAAACGTTTTTAAAATGAACAATATTTTGCTGCGGAGATATATGCATCAACAGTGTTCCTATTCATTGAATAATGTTTTGAACACAGAATTGTTTTTTAAAAATTTTGAATTCGTTCGGCCTGGTGACTGAATTTTGATATAGTTTCAGATAAATGTGGGTTCGAAACTCGATTTCATCATATATCCCGCGCGAAGGTAGACCTGAGACAATTAAATCTGCTGGGCTCAAATGTCTTCTAGCTGCAACAACATTTTTTTATTTTTATAATCGAATAGCTGTTATAATTGTTTAGTAAATTAAATTTCAGTTCTCGGAGGCAGTAAATAAATTTCTGATTTCTTTACTTTCAAATATTTTGTGATATATTTACCACTATTGTTTTAGAAAATGTTTTTTATTGTTTTTTCTGTTATATTACCCAATTGCTTGAAAGAACTTGTGAAACCAATTATATGTGTTATAGCATTTTTATAATTTTTTTGTTTAATTTGGGGCATTAATTATTTTTTCAGGTACAGGAGATCGTAAGTAAACGTTCTATAAACATTTGAAGTTGATTTTGATATTTTCCTACTTATAAATGCGTTAAATTAAAATAACAGAATAATCGCACTTTCGAATTTTTATTTTTATAATCATATGTAACTGTTATTATTGTTTAGAAAATTAAATTTTGATTTTTTCCCCCAGTTCTCGGAGGCGGTAAATAAATTTCCTATGTCTTTATTTTCATACATTTTGCGTTATAACTGTAGGGAATAAATTTGAAATAATAGAGAAATTATAATTTTGAGTAATTGCACAATAAGGTTATTTATAATTTGTTTCTTCTCTTTCTGAATTGGATGTGATAAGGAAGCTTCCTAGCCTTTGAAATTCTAAAATAAATCTATCATATTTGTTTGTGCTTGAAGAGGATAAATTTATTTTTATCTAATTTTATAATTAATTTTATTCATTAATGTTTCTCTATTTAAGTTCTTGGAGGTTTAAGTAAGTAAATTTCAGAGTTCTTAAATTTTTTAGTGAACTTTCTTCGCTCTCTATACTTATAAGCGTTTGAAGTAAAAATAACGGATAATTTTCCAAAATTTCTTAAGTTATTGGAAGCAAATCTTTAAATTTCTAAAGCTTTCAATTCTTTAAATTTCTAAAAAAATTTCATATCATGCATTTACAAGAGGAAAACAAAAGAGGAAATAATTTAAAATTACACTTTTTCTTTCTTTTAATAATCAGCTCTTCTAAGTTTAGTCATAATTAATCTTTTTTGATTTATATCACTACAAGAAGTATATAGAATCATAAATTATTATGATTTTTACTTCATTTAATAATGTACATTCTATATTTTAGGAATGTTCAACGTATAAAACACGTGTGGCATTATGGTTAATCTTGCAAATTAATAGAACATGTTGAATTTGAAAACTCTACCCCCCTTAGCGTAATAAATTTTCTTAAAATGAGCACATGTTTGCTGTTTTTTAAGAATATGAAGATATATGCATCAACAGAGTTGGTATTCGTTGAATAATGTTTTGAACATAGAATTGGGGTTCTTATTTTGAATTCGTACGGCCTGGGGACTGAATTTTGATATCGGTGTCAGAGAGATGTTGGTTAGAAACCTGATTTCATCACATATTCCCCGTGAAGATGGAGCTGGGACGGTTAAATCCTTTATGTTCAAGCGCCATCTAGCTGTTGGGAAAGGCAGTAGACGTGAGTATCAGCCTCTAAAGTCCGCTTAAAGCATCAACATTTTTTCACAGCATTAAGCAATACTTATTTTGCTCGTGTTCTGTCATATCATTAGAAAGGGTGCTTCATGTTGCGAAAAAGTGCAATTCCCGTCTGACAGCTGAGCTTCCGAATGGAGGAATGCCACATTGAATAGTTGTAAGCAATTTTCTCCGACCATCGTCTGATTCAGGGCCAAAAGCTTCTGAACCGTCTAATGTTTATCGTTATAAACTATGGTTATAGTAAATTCTGGTTTCGAGACAAAAAATTAAATTCGTTTTCATTTCTAGTTTTTCCGTGCAAACGTAATCTTTTTATTTTCATTGTTTTCCGAATTATTGATTTGGAAAGTTGCTCCGAAATTCTGACTCAAGCTATATTCATCATGCGACTTATTAGTAGGATTTTCGGATTAGACGATTTTCGAACTATTTCCCGTAATAAAACGGAATGCGATTGTGGTCTTGATCATATGCTACTTAAGATACATAATACTAACACTTAAAAATAATATTCTTAAGTATTGATATTGCGATAAAAAATAATAAAAATATGTATTTCTAAAAGTAGGAAATTTTTTTTCAGTTGGTAAAAGAATTTAAATAATATCTCTCTAACCAATGGCTAATTTTCTGTACTAATCATAAATTTTTTTTAACAGCTGGCATGAGTGGCTTAAGTAAGTTATTATTTACTTTCTACCGTTAGTTATCTTGCAATAAGCGATATTTTGTTACAAGCTTACATCTAAATCATAACATGCGAAAAGATATAGTATAATTTATGAATAATATCATGCTGAAATAAAACTGTTTGGAAATTTCAAGTTTCCACTCTCCATTGCGTTTATTGCGAATAATTCTAAACTTAAAAGTGAATATTTATTCATATCAAAGTTTAGTTCAGCGTGAACAAAATATTATAAAAGAAATTTCCCTCCATAAAATAAAGGAAAACACGACGAGTTGCGAAAAATGTCGTTTCTAACATTTAACATTTGTACGACAAAAAGACCAGAAGAAATTCAGAAACTTAAAATTTTTTAGATCTTCTGTTAACAAGCTTTCTTTGTATAAACTGAAGAACCTAACAAGAGTCTACAACTTTAGAGTAAAATATAGAAAGGATGAAAAATAAAATTAATATTGTTCATTCAAACACAGTGAAAATTTTATTTTCGCAGCATTTACAACGTGCACGATTATTCTAAATAATTTATTTAAAAATAGGCCAATAATTTAATAATCATTATCTTAAATTTTTTTTACCTTTAATTGAATGAATTTTAATAAATGAATTTAAAAATTGTTATTATTCTAGTATTACCCAGTTACAAAGAATTTTTCTTTCCTCAAAGATTTCTAGACATCTTGAATCCATTCAACAATCTTATTAATGTATGAAAGCACGTATTTATAATATACAATCAGTTTTCAGGAAATATCACAGAGCGAAAATGAAAATTTTTAAAAATGCCATACCTCTTTACATTTAAAACAAGTAAATAAATAATTAAAATATCTAATATAGGAAAAGAAATTTTCTTTACATATCTTTGATTTCAATATTATTCCTTATGCCAGAAGACTCTCTTCTTAAACAAAGTTTTAAAGACATGGAGTTCAGACATGCTAATATAGAAAAGTCATTTATTAAGTTTGCCTTAAACTAACGGTTTATTACTGATCAAATGTCTCAAGTACAATCATTACTATTAATATCAAACCAATCAAACTAAACCTCTATAGGTTTTAAACGTTATATCGAATGCTTTATTTTCTTCTGCAAATGTCTTTTTATCACTTATGTGATATATAGCACTTCAAGTTCAAAAATTCATTTACTGATAATTTTTTTGTCCATGGTGATGAGCATATAGGATGCGTTTCAAAATTTTCCATTACAAAAATTTTATTAAATGTCAGTCATATTTAATCCTTAATTATGAATGTTTCTGGTTCTTACTAGTTTTGTTATCTTGATATTCTCATAATTGAACTATGTCACCTTATTATATCGTTCTTTTTTCAGATACTGATGGTAAATAATTTGTTTTTACTCAGTTTGGTATATTTAACTATGATCTTGATAAAGAGTTGCAAGAAATAAAAATTATCGGCAGTTTTAAAAAGCATATTGTGGAATTTTTTTAGGAACTAAAAGAATTATAAAAATGTATATTTTTAAATGATACCTTCCAAATTAAATATACACTATGGAAGGAAATCTAAAAAAAAGCATAAAATGGTAATTTGAAATTTTAGAAAGTGTATCCTTGAAAAAACATTTTTCTTTAAGTTTATTTTATTTTCCGTTTTATTTCTACAAATGAAAGTCATGAAATATAGAATTTTTTATATTTAAATGACCGATGGATTTCATAAGTAATTTTATCATTATTTAAAAATCAAGCATTTCGAATCTGAAATGATGCATAAATCTTTTACGTGTCATTAAATCATTAGTTTGTAAATCAAATATGTGGCACACTATTATATCTCGTCCCTGTGATTTTATTAAAATTGCTTATTCAGTTGAAAATTCGAATTCGTCGGTAACTCTCTCTTAACCCTTAAATTTCCTATTAGCATAATGTTAAAATATCATCTACAGTTCCAATTCATTTTGAATAATTCGAATGCAAAACTAATTATTGTAAACATTTATTTTTATTTCTATATTCTTTGCATTAGTTAAATACATCCGGAACTTGCGTCCTTATTGAGTAGGACCCTAAACTCACTCCCCGACTTTGTTGTAGTGGAATATATTCAATCGTAAAAATAATGTTACGAAATTCGTCCCGGTGTGTGTATGGTAAAAACAGTCCAACAAGCAAGTAACGGAGAATAACACTTTATTCTGGAATATTCCGGAAAACACGAAGCGCAGGTAACAGAGAAAACAGCACTTGCACAGAGTAGCATAACAAACAGACATCAATTCACTAATAATAACAGAAACAGCTCTTTCAATGCCTCTTGACGTTTCAAAGCTTGTCAGCTAGCACTGAGGACAACACTCCAAAGAGAGATTCCAAAGGCGTTCGCACTCCAAAGGCGATACCAATCGATCAACAAGTTCAGAGTCGATCAATACACACTCTATTACTCTGTGATCCGAGCACGACCCTTATATAATCTCCCCCCACAGGACGTGACGTCATATGGAATCATCTGGATAAATCCGGATTTCGGTCCCTAATAAAGATATCGAGAAAATTCCAGCATTTTTGAGGTCCCATATTTCGTCGCCAAAGTCGCCAAATTTGTTACCAAAATGGTCGCCATTATCAGGTATCCAGTGGGCCAAAAAAACTTTTTTTAGAAACCGATTTTGGCATAGTGCGGAAAAGTTGTGCAATAGATATGTTAAAACCCTCCAAAAATTTCATCAATTTTTTTTAATATTTAGCCGCGCACCTTTGACATTGAAAAACAGAAAAAAAGAGAAAAATCGTTTCTTGTGAAAAAATATACTTTGAAAAAAATTCCAAAATTTTTAATGGCATACAATGAAAATGTTACATAATGGGTCGATTTGAACACACAAAAAATTTTATCAATTTCTCTCAATATTTAAACGCGCCCCTCTGACATGAAAAATTGGAGAAAAATGAAAAAAAAAAAAAAAAAAAAAATCGGATTTTCTAAATAATTGTACTATGAAAATTATTTTTCGAAATTAGTATTGACATTAAATGATTAATTAAATAGTACTATAAATAATAATACTATAATTATTACGTTATTTAACTTTTTATTCAATTTTTTTTACGAAATTAATACCAGCATATTTTTTCTTGAATTACACACAGATAGAATACACATTAGAACAAAAATCTACAAATTTTAAATGTATATAATAATATCTCATGCATATTGAATATTAGGTGTTAGAAAAATATTGTCCCTTGTTGTCAAACGTTGGAAGTTCTTTCCTTGCTTGAAGTTTATCCATTTCTTGCAGTCTCACCACAAACTTTCATTGCAGCTTCAGATATTAGTTTAACACATCGTTCAATAGATTGCGTGTGGCATAGAAATTCCTCGAAAGTTAGTACTGCAAACTGTTCTTCTTTGCACATTTCTTGCAAGTCTTTGTCCGTTATATGCATTGTAAGAGATGGCTCTGTTACAACACAGTTTGACCAATAAATTAAATCTATATAATCGGCTGCTTCGAAATTGAGTTTAGGAAGCTTGAACAAACGCTTCTCTGGCGCCGAGAATACGCCTAACTGCTAATTCCCGGATGTGCTTTCTAGAATCATGTAGCATTGTTAATAATATGTGTTCGGGATGCACAAAATATTCATTATTTGAGAATACTTTGTAAATAATTTGCTTAACATTGTCTGGAAGCTGCCTTGCAAGGGAAATCATTTTCCAGAAATGTTGGGCACCTTACTGGCAATACGATTTCATTTTTATTTGAAACCACATTGGAGCATAAGCCAGCATAACATACTTCACGAGTATTATGAGATTATGTGATGGAGATGGAGTGCCAATGTATAACCGTAACAAACAGTTTGCGAGGGTCAGCCATCGTTCATGACTGAGTTTACCTGGACCATTGTCAGTCACGCTAGAAGAGCAACTACCATCTTTTTTGGCAAGACAGATGTGATACAAATATTGTTGGTCGGTACTTAGTTTTTTGATATCTTCCAGATCCAAAGGCTGAAGAGTACCGTCAATTTGATCAAATTTGACAACTGGATTTTTTCACATTCTTTTAGAAGCAATCCAATACGTCAAGAATATGAATATGGTCCCTTTGTGGAGCCGTCCATTTCCACAATCAGGTTCCTTAGTGGCAACTCATTAGTAGTAGCATAGATATATTCCATTGTAATGGTCTTCCATTGTATGTATCAAGCAAACGTATTACTCTTCCTTTCCATCCCTATTCACATTTGCTCCGTCACATATGATAACCGATAGGTTCTGCAAACTCATATTATACGTTTTTGTAAATTTGATAATACCTTCGGCTATTTCTTTTGCACTTTCACCGGCAGTTAATGATATATGACGTGTGTACTTGCAACCTGGTTCCTCTATTAATGCTACTTGCGCATTAATAAGGATAGGTTATATATATAGATAGGTTTTATTTGCGTGATTGCATATTTTTAAATCAGAGAATAACTATTGAGTAAAATTGATTGAATTTTAGGCGGGTTCTAATTAATGCATTACGTAATATTTCCGTTAAATTCCAGTACTAATTTCAAAATTACTTTTCAAATTATATTTCTTACAAAAAACCCAATTTTTCTTCTCTTTCTCAATTTTTTAATGTCAGAGGGGCGCAGCTAAGTATTGGGTGAAATTAATAAAAGTTTTTGAGGGTTCTAACTGATCCATTGGGTAACATTTCCGTTGTATGCCAGAACTAATTTCGAAATTATTTTAAAAATATATTTTTTGGGAAAAAAATAGATTTTTGTCTTTTTTCAATTTTTTGATATCAAAGGGGCGCGGCTAAATATTAAACGAAATTGATGAAATTTTTGGAGGGTTTTAACAGATCTATTGCACAACTTTTCCGCACTATGCCAAAATCTATTTCTGAAAAAAGGTTTTTTCGGTCCACCCTAGTGTCCAGGCCTGGCTAATCCCATCATTCCATACCTACCCTTGTAAAACTCTCTTCCCAACCATAAGAGTAACATTGTTGGGAAGCGACTTCCATGTTCATGACAATAATAAAACATTTTCTCACTTAAAACTAACCTGAACTGTTGTTAGATGTAAATGGTACTGTTTATTTTAAAGCTTGTACAATAGTTGCATTCGAAATGCTGTATTTATTTATTAAAATTATTTACTTACTTATTGAAATATTTTTTAATTATAATAAATATATTAATTTCCTTTTTTATAACAATATTTATTCAAATTACTTAATCACTGTATACTATGAATTATATATTTCGTATAAGAATGTCACATATTAAAATTCAAATCAATCATTGAATCATAATATGAATTATCATCTACTCCTGTGGTCCTCATTTTTAAAAATAATTTTTGTTAACTCGAAATTATGAATCAATCGAATTTTCAGTCCTGTTAGCTATGAATTTTTGTCAAGTTTCCTAAGTAATTATATTATATTACAAGAAGATCCTAGGTAAAACGTATTTTGTTGCAGATAGAAGATTATAAGATTTACTTACAAAAAGTTTAAAGCATGGATATTTGATTTTCCTTAAAAAAATAATTATTCTTCTTATTCTAGTGACCCTACCAGGTAAATGAATGTTGAATTAATTTTTCAATTTTATTTATAAATTAATTTTTTGAGAAATTTGTTTATCAAGCAGTATTGAAACTTTCAGGAAGTACACAGCCTTAGGGTTATTTTTGAAATATCATCAGTCATTAAAAATATTTCACATGACTATGCAAATGCAAATTCTCAAATTATAATTTTATTCATTTGATTAATAAGCTATAAGTATGGAAGATTTTGAAACTAATCTTTATTGTAAAAGGAATCTTCTGAATAACTGTTTTGTAAATTTTAGACACTTTTCACGTTTCATCTTGTAACAGATGCATATTACTTGGATAATATGTATAAGTTGCCGAATGTTTCAATGTTCCATTGAATTAGCTATTTAATGCCAACAGTTCATTCTTTAATTTTATCTCATTGTATAAAAATGGTTTTTCTGTCTTTAAATGATCGTATTATATAAGAAAATATTTAATTTCAAAGATGTTCTAACTTTCGCTCAAATAAAGATAATCAGTACAGATATTAATAACATTTAATTTTTGCTGGTTTCTAGAATGAAAAAAAAAGAAATAATTGTAACTACAATTTGAGTCTTTTAAATGTCTTGAAAGACAAACCTTTTCATAAAATTTATTTTTCCTGTTACATTAATTCAAAAACATTCCAGATGGAAGATTTCCCAAGTTCAGTTTCTATTTTTTTAATGTATGAATTAAAAATATCCTATGAAGTAGATTCAATTGCTAAATCAAGTCTATGAAAAGCAAAATAACTTTGCACGAGCAAAAAGAAAAGAAAAGAAAATCAGGCTTAAAGAAAATCAATGAGAAGTTTTAAAATTGCATCTTGTATCTTTATTGCCGAATTTTTCATTATATAATTGAAAAGCCCTTCCATAAAACATATTACACGTTCGTGTCTATGATTTCGTTTCTGATACGACGTCTTCATTTTACGAATTGAAAAATATATCCGTTTATTACACAATCTTGTTGTTGGAAATAATTCGAAGTTTACTTTCCTTATTTCTCCTCATTTAATATTCAACCAATCACAAGCAATTGTGATGTCATACGTACGATGATGTTATGATACGATACGTCATTGCGTGACGTCACATGTTTCCCATGACTCCATTGATGTTTTTTGCCACAGAGAACAGGTAAGAGGCTATATATGTACTTCTAACTATGCACTTGCAAACGTCTTCATGTGTGTGTCGTTATAATTGTCTTACGTCTATGTGTTTAAGAAATAAACTATGATTACTGCAACTTCTGTTTCTCATCATACTACACTCTGCTAATTTCTCCTTCAATGGTTATGGGACCAGGCAATCTTCCACTGCATCTGTTAACTTTATGAAGAGTTGAACGAGAAAAGAAACTGCGCACTTCGATAAAACTACGGGTCCTGGAGGAAACTCCATGAAGAATCATTCTATAAGAAACTGTGGAGTAGAGGCGGCATCTGAATAGTTTTTAAATCTTCAGATGGAGACAGCAATTCTGTTTAGGTTTTCATGTAGGATAATCGCTTTAGTTTTGATGTTGAGAATGTGAAGGGCCCAGTTGAGTTTATTGTCTATGATGACACCGAGAATTTTAGCGACTGTTGACGCTTGATACTGACATTGCTCCATGTAATTGTTTGGCCATTAACTAGCTTGCTAATTAGGATATTTCAGGATTTTTCGGTTAAAATTTGAAGGTGGTGTTGATTCCTCCAGTGCTTGAAGATGGAGTGGGCTTCCTTTTGAGATGATTTGATCTTTGTTCCAATTGATTCGGCTTCTACGATGACAAAGTCGTCTGCAAAGACTTGGAGGCGAATGTTGAATATCCATTCTTCTGAGAAGATTTCGTTAGCGACAAGGCGCCAAAAGATTGGTCCAGTACAGGGGCCTTGGGTGCAGTCTATTTTTCTGGGGCCAGGAGAGTTGAACTTGTGCTGTTTCTAGAACGACTTCTTGGTTGATATGGATATATTTAAGAGTTTCTGTGGAATCGGAGTTGAAGTTAAGTTTGTTGAGGCTGTTATGCATGGAGGAATATTGCAGGTTATCGAAAGTATATCTAAGGATGTTCTCTTTTTTGCTGTTTTAAATTATGAATTTTGTCTGTTAAATGCTGTATTGCATGATTATTGTGGACTTCCCGTCACTGAAGCCAAACTAATTCGGTGCAGTAAGTTGTTGATTCTGACGTAATGATTTAGTCTCTGCGGGATAATTTTTTCAAGGGTCTTGTCGATAGTGGGGAAAAGAGAGTTTGGGCTGTATGAATTAATTCTTTTTTTAAAGAAGTTGAAAAACATTGTAGTTGAAGGCGCATATTGAAGAGAGTATAGAGCATGTCCGGGCAGTTCTTATTTATTTGCTTCAATATTATATTGTCTATTGATTCCAAACCTAGTTCTTTCTTAAGTGGGGATTTTATGAGAACATGAGTAATTTCCTTTTTGAAAATGTTGGTTCTGTATAACTTGAGTGGTTGGGATGTCTCACTATGTCATCTTGCACTTCTGGATAAAGAGCCTTAAGATATATTGGGCGAATATGTTGACTTCTCCTTGTTTTTCCCTTATGATACTCTTCATTTCTATTTATACGTGGCAAACTGTTACAAAATATTTATTTCTATTTATACGTGGCACATTGTTACAAAAACAAATGTTTTCAAGATATATCGAATTGCAGACTTTTACTCTTAAGCAATTTCTTTCTGAAAACTAATAGAATTTTAACTTTTATACTGTAGAATGCATCCATTCGCTGCTTATTATTTTTATATTGACAAACTTATTATTATGCCATAAGAATTTGATGAAAAAAGCCAGTTTATCATTTCAATTAGGACATTTAATTAATTTTATTCATATTATAATGAGCATGCTTTAGGAAGATCATTCATCATTTTATTATAACCATAATAATCCATTTATAATATATATATATATATATATATAATTTTTTCCGTACCGTATCCACATTACACATTTTTTTGGCTATGAAAAATCCGTTAATATCATGCTTACTTCAAGTAATGGAAAACGCTATAGAAAATAAACGTGAATTTAAATAATTTTTGAAAAAAGTTTAGTATTTTTGATGTAATTTGTTCATCCTGACACAAAATAATTAAATACTCATTAAATATAAAAAACTTAATTTTTGAAATAACATTGCACTGGTAAGAAAATAAAATTCTTTTGTTGGTAGTTCTTGTAGTTTCAGTATTGTATTATAGTCTTCAGTTTTAGTATTGTAGCAAGGTATTTCTTGTACATTTTATATTGTAGTTAAGAAGTTCTATAATTCTATTCTAGTGTAATAAAGTAGATTTTAACTTCTATTATATAATTCTTTTTCTCTTTTTAGGACTTACAGTTTCAAGTAAGTAGATATAAACTTTTCGATCTTTTTCAAGCTATACGTGCAACTTAAATCTGTAGGGGAGACCGTGACTAGTTGTCACAATATTTTAAAAAATAATTAAAAGAAACTATTCCATTTTAACATAACTTCACAAAATCTTTATAAATAAAAAACAACTCATGTCGACGCAAAATCGGGCTGAATTTCATAATCGTCGTTTGGCAACAGCTCGCAAGTTTCGATTGTTTACTTTAGGATTGGCGATTTTAGTTTGATTTGATCGGAGGCAACGAAATTTTTGCAAAATGAGTTTAAGTCGGGCAGTTTCGATTATAAATGGTGAGGAAATTTGGTCGATCTGATCTATTTGTAACATTTACTTGCAACCCAACATGGGTAAATATTTTAAATGTGCTGGAAGGGCAGCAACGCCCAGAAGATAGACCAGATATAGTTGTACTTGTTTTGATTGAACTTTTAGATGTATATTTATAGTATGTGAGTGCAGAGCTACCAGATCCCATTGCAGATCCAATACTTTTTCAAATCATAACTAGATGTATGATTCATGGTCCATGTGGAACTTTAAATCCAAACTCACCGTGTATGAGAGAAGGTGTGTGTACCAAGCAATATCCAAAAGAGTTAAGAGAAAAAACAGAAGAGAATATAAATGGATATCCCATGTATCAAAGAAAGTGTACAGAATCTGTAAGAATCGGTAGGCATGATTTGGATAACCGATGTGTTGTACCTTATAACCCTTGACTTTCAAAAAAATTCAATGCTCCCATTAATGTATAGAGCTAAAAAGTGTAAAAGCAAAGAAATACTTCTATAAAAAGTGTAAAATATCTATATATACCTGGGGGTGGCGAGCTTTAGCGAGCAGGTGCAAAGCCCCCTAGTACACTTTAAAATGTTTTCTGATTGTTCAAGATGCATAGCATATTTTTTAAAAACTTATTAGATAACGTTAAATCAGGAGTATTCTAAGTTTTATACATATATGCACATTGTGACAATTTACCAAACAATCGGGTATGTTGTTACACAAGATGGCGTCTAGTGTTACATGAAACATGTTAAGTAATAAAAATTCATATTTTTATGTTTCTATTAAGTTACTAGCAGCCTTAGGCGACCGGCTTGTTCACCAGAAATATAATTTCAATTGAATCTTTTATGCATAATTTGATATTCGTAGTTCCCTTAACAAATAATAGTTACAATTCATAAAATTTAGCAAAATTAATTAATTGAAATTAAAATAAAATAAAAATATATTTTGCATTAAATAGAAAGGCGAATATGCTGCCAAATCTAATAAAATACAAAGACGAATAATAGAAATTTAAATTAAAAAGGAAATAAATTAAAAGAAACAAAAAGTAAACAATAGTAATAATGAAAATAATGAAAACAATAAACGTTTTTGCGCGCAAACGCAGCAGAAAAAAGTAAATGCTTCAACAGAAATTTTTTAAAGATAACTCAACAAAAACTATAACATAACATAACACCACTCCATGCTCCTGCAACTATAAACAAAAACTATAGAATAAAAAAACCAAAGATTCTTCAATACTTAAAACACTTTACAAAAGTTATAAATTATTCAAAATGGAAAGGAACTAAAATGGCGCACTCATCAGAAACCACACGCCATTATTAGTTCAAAAAGGACAAAATTTTCTGTAGAAAGGAATGACAAAAAGTCAAAATTTATTCCTTCCTGTGGTCTGAATTTTGTCCGACCACCAAATAAAGAAGATAAATCCAGCAAATTACCAAATTCATAGTCAAGAAAGAAAGATAAAAATATTCACCCTCTTTCAAAATCAAGCCGAGCAGAAAAAGAACGCCATAGATAAAAAAGCAATCAACGATCTAGAAGCAAGCCAGTAACTCCATCTATGAAGAAAAATTCGAACTATTTCGCAGGAGAACAAAACTATTTTTGATTAAGAAATCAAGTTTAAGGAAACTATATGGGTATCCGTTATCCTTTAAGTTATTATTTAAATTACCTAAGGCTTTAACTAAAGTAGAGTGGTTATTACAAATGTGCTTAATCCTATTAATTTGAGAAAAAATAGAGTTCCTTAAAATTTTAAAATGAAGACTTGTCTGAAAGTTGCAAAGTGAAATAGCCTTGAAATTAAATTCTTTCCTCTTGTCAAATATTCCAACAGAAATATCTGATTCAAAATTTCAATTTCCAGTTCCAAAAAATTGCATTTGTTAAATTCATTATTAGTTTTATTTAATTTGAACTCTTCTGGATAGCAGCTAAAAATGGAGCTAACATTATTATGATTAAAGACCAAAAGGTCATCAATGAAACGAAAACCGTAAACAATTTCATTATCAATTAAATCTCTCTCAAATGAGTGGAGAAATATATTGGCCAGTGCACTTGAAAAACAACAACCTGTAGGAATTCCTAGAACCTGCTTATAGTAGTTAATTCCATTAAAGAGATAATTTTCACAAATATTCACCCTGCAAATTTCTAACCATTTATTTTTATCAATTAAATCAGTATTAAGGTATAAATCAAATAAATTAGAACACACTTCAATTAATTTATTCTGTGGGAGGCTAGTAAAAAGATTTTCAAAATCAAATGTATAAATGCTATAAATTTTATTTTCTTTAATAAAGTCCAAAATTTTAGTGTTATTGTCAATAATGAAGCTCTCTTCCTCTTTGATTTTTTTAAGAATAATGGCGTGTGGTTTCTAATGAGTGCGCCATTTTAGTTCCTTTCCATTTTGAATAATTTATAACTTTTGTAAAGTGTTTTAAGTATTAGAGAATCTTTGGTTTTTTATTCTATAGTTTTTGTTGTGTTATCTTTAAAAAATTTCTGTTGAAGCATTTACTTTTTGTTGCTGCGTTTGCGCGCAAAAACGTTTATTGTTTTCATTATTTTTCATTATTACTATTGTTTACTTTTTGTTTCTTTTAATTTATTTTCTTTTTAATTTAAATTTCTATTATTTCCCTTAACAAAGTCATTTTAAATTGTGATAAACATTTAACCCATTCTCTTTTGGTGGCCTTGCACCTGTTTTGTTCATTGTGTCCATGAGCATCTTTAATGGAAACAAGTAGCTGTCCTTGTCATGTAACAACTAATTGCATGAAGCGCTATTGCATTTAAGCGCTAACTTCAGTTCCTAATCTCTTATGCATAATACGCATTTGATTTCAACATTAAAAATATTATGTACAGCAGCATATAAACTGTATTAAAACATGCTGATAAGAATTAAAACATCTTTCAACCACTGGATGTATTTCTTAATATACTAACTATCTTAAAGGATAACAGATAAGTTTACAAGTTTCACAAAAAAAATTATGAAATAAAAAAAATAAACTAACTTCCTTAGCTTTCAACAATGAAAGACAAACTGTTTGAATTTCATTGCAACAATGAAAAGTATTGTTGTAAATAATGCCAAAAAATATATTTTAAATGTTATAAAAATTAGAGAAAAAATTGAATGGCAACTTAATGGATACAATTGAAAAGGTAATGTTTTGCATTTTTAGGTAAAGTAATGTTTTGCAGTTGGCGTAAAAATGATTTGGGAGTTGTAATATTTTCTGAAGTTATGAAGGAAAAACGCCAAAATTTCGCTTAATTTTTAGTTAATTAAAAATTAAAAAAAAAACGGCTCCAAGGTGCACATTCCCACCCTCCAAAGAATATACGCGCCAAATTTCGTAGATCTAGACCCAGTGGTCTGGCCTGTACAGCGCGCACACACATTATGCTTTATTATTTGTAGAGATTATTTTATAATCTCCATAGAATAACAATAGGTTTTTATTCCTTTTTCTTCACAAATTGACTTAATTTCATCATCAGTTATTACTGATGATCTACCAACATAACCATTGTCTGGATTATTTTCTTTACAAATATATAATTTGGAAAGGCCAAAAAATTATTCCGTTTTACTTGTCCCAGTCCATTGTTGGTAAATCGAGATGCAACTAATGATTGCCCAGAAGAAGTAAGACAGGCCTCTCTTTTGTAACTCTAGTATGTTGTATAAAATGTCTGATGAAGCTCTAAAAACCCTGCCCTGTTATTTATCCATATTTATTTTCTGAGTCTGCACTTTCTTGAGGCGCGTTTAAAAGGGAGTGACGTTTAGTGCTTTTCATAGGAAAAACAAAAATAAGTAGAAACTGAGTTGCCATTAACAATAGCATCAAAAACACGGTTACCAAAGTTACTTTCTCGACAGATTGCATTGGTAATGGTACATGCTTGGTTTATTTTCTTGTAATTATCTTTCTTAGCATCTGAATTGTTGTCACCCCAAAATCGACAGCGTTGTAGTTATCTCGATAATTGAATTTAAATCTGTCGTAGACACTGCAAGATTGGTCTAGAATTATACAACATTGTGCATATTGAAACTCGCGACTCTACTCAGGATATCGCCAGCCGATTGCAGAAAGAAAGAGACTTCTTACGCTTAGTAAAAGCTGACAGCCAGTCACTTGAAGCTCTCTTATATTCATTGTAGCTCATTCGAATATTTATCTTATTTTTAATTGCATTACTGATAAGCCAATGATTTTACGTTATCATTCCTTACATTAGCATTCCTTATTAGAAAGGCCATAATACAGGTTCGAAGCATTGTGTATGTATTCCGTCTCCTGCTCATCTGTGAAGATCTATGAGGTTTTTCATAAACAAAGCTAGGCACAGTTTATTCTGGATATGAAATAAAAATATCTCATTAATGTAACTTGTATGCAGCACTTCTAGGAAATATCCTTAAAAATTAATAAAAATCATATGTATTGTTTAATTATTTAATTAATTAAATTTGATTACCATAAATTGATTAATTATTAGAAATTCAACTTACCATCTCTAGCAGTTTGGCACTTGTTTTGAAAACTCATATCGACAGAGAGAATATAAAAGTAAACAGTCTGATTTATAAAAAGGAAATGCTTTATAATTTATTCTACTCCTTTTGATAGAGAAATTATTTCAGATGACATTGAAAAGTTTGCAAAATCTAAGATTATCTTAATAATAAAATTTAACAATCCGATCAGTTGTGACATTTGAATAATTATTTTCTCACAGAGTGTATTACATTTAATTCTATTACTAACTAAATATAAATAGCTGAATTTTTCAAATAGCATTTTTCCATTTACTTAAGATAAGTAATTCTCCTGATGCTGTCGAAGTATACCAACTGAAAAAGCTACAATGTGGTTATGAAATTGTAGATAATTGTTTTCGACTTTTAACAGTGCAGGTAATTAGTTCTATAATTTTATTGTGGTATATTGAAAGAGGTGGCGAAATCTATTACATATAAACGTTTTTCTTTTCAGCGGTTTCTCCACTAGGTGGTGAGTAAATACTTATTTGTAGAATAATTTTCATACTAGGGTTGCTTCCTAAATCAGCTTGAAGATCTGACAGTAGTTAGGAACCCAAGAGAGTCTTTGAGATTTCTATTTTTCTACCTCCAATTAATTTAAAACGTAAGAGAGTTGAAGGACAAGTTTAAAATTTCATTATTTGTTTTAAAAAAGTAATTTTCATCAGTTTAAATGGAGTAAAAGGATAATAAATCATAGTAAAATAACTATAAAAGATAATATATTTTACTATAAAATATGCTCATCGTTTTTTTCTTTAATTTCGATTTCTCCTTATCTAAAAGTAAAATTCTTGAAATGTGAAAATTTTATCATACATGGGTACAATCTTTCAACATATTTATTATTTGCTGTTAAAGGGAAGGAGAGAAGTTAACTGAATTTTTTTTTAAAAAGGACTAAAAGCACTCTTGGCTGCATTGGATACAACTAATTTCTTTTATTCAATTATAAAAAATATATACAGTTAAAGGGCAGATTTTTATTTACTGCAGAAAGTCTTCTTTTGAAGTAGAGCATGATAGGTAAAATGTTTTAAAATGTGATCTGATGTCTATCCTTTCGACTACGGAAAACACCCTATAAAGGATAGTTTACTAACAAATGTGCTCTTGGTTTTATTAAATTTTCGATTTCTCCTTATCGAAAGTAAAATTCTAAAAATGATGAAAATATACCGAATTGTGAAAAATAAACTGCTTTTGGGTGCCTACGATTACACGGATACAACGAACTTCTTTAATTCGATTATAAAAACTATAAAGTTAAATGTAATTTTCTAATTAACTGGAGAAAGACTTCTTTTGAAGGATAGCATGATGGGTAAAATGTTTTAAAATGTCATTGTAAAGGAAATTGACTGAGCTGCGATTTAGGAGCACATATATCGAGAGAATTAAAATGAAATAAACAACGTATCTTCAACAAAGTATTTTTTATGCTTATTTTGTTGCCTTAGTTATAATAATGTATTTGAAAGGTATTTAAAATAAAACTAAATTATTATAATTTTAATGACGAAGTCAATTATTTTTTTAAACAAGGTGCATCTCAGCAAAGTATTTTGAAAAACTGAGATGTCTTGAAAGATTTGCTAATTTTTTTTATTGGAAATTGGTTATCAACACATGTTCTAAAACTTTTTTTAATTTTTAGTTTAATCAACTCATATTTCTAAACTTTTATTATTTTGTTATTAAGATCTGCTAAGTAAGTAAATATTCTCTTATTTTGATATTAAGACATTGTTATGCATATTTGAATAAAAAATTTCTATTTATTTTCCAATTTGAGCGAGACAAGGAAAAAATCATTTTTCTCAAAAGTTTATCATTTGTTTTGGAAAATCGGAGAGGGGGGGATGCCAATTAAGTCGTTGTCTTTGATTTATGACCATGGTTATAAAATTACGAATTTCATTCAAAATACCTTTTTGTACTTTCAAAATCAGACTATTGACAAATTAAGTTGGTATTTTCAACTGCACCTACAGAGACTTGACAAGGAAACAGGCAACCGAGCCTCAGCGAAAAATATAGAGTGATAAGGAAATAAGACAGCAACCTATATTTAAATCTGAAAAATTTTTGGGCTAAAAAACATTTTCTACTTTGATGAGAACCCTAAATACTTCGAAAAGTTTGATTTTTACCATTCAGACATTTACTGAAAACTTAAAAAGCAGAAAAACAATCATTTTAATATTAAATTTCTAATTACTTATTGATAATTTAAGTCAATTTCACTTTTACTCAATTATTTCTTAACTTTATAAAATATTTCAAATTATTCCACACAAGGTGTTTATTTCCAAGTTTAAAATTTCTTTTGTGGAAATTATATAAGCAATACCTTTTGACTGATTTCCATGAAATCATGGATATCTAGTAAAAAGCTTTGCGCTGGAAACTTGTATTTTGTGTACTTAGTTCAAACTCGTAAAAAGACAATTACAGAAATTTTTCAAACATACGTCACTTAAATTCATTTCATGGCATAAATTTTATAGTTAAAATAACTTCTATGTTCGTGTTATATGTTCAAAATAAGGCAATTTGAAACAACGTCTTGCAATTCAAGTCGCCCTTATTTATTTTAAGACCTTCGTTTTTCATTATATAGTTGCAAATCTTCAGTGCATATACCCGTCATTAATTAATTTGACTTCAATCATTTTGTTTCAAATCAATCATTTAAATATAAACAATGTCCCTAATTTTCTGTAAAGTGACGACATAATTTTATTTTAATGAATGAATCTCTTTAAGAACTCATTTTATCTTAGTTCTTATTCGGATCAATATTGTTGCAAGGAGATATGGATCGTTATTATTAGAAAGAAATGAAGAAATTTTTCATGCATTCAGGGGAGAAAATGCTGTGGTATTTCAACTATGTTAGTGAATATTTCAATTATCTTAAACAAATTTAATACTTCCGTGCATGAGTCCTTTTGCATGCAATTTCGGAAATTGAACTGTGAATCGGGTTGACTGAAGCGAGGGAGGTAACTTGCGTCTGCAGAATATAGTCAAATCAACGCTCCTCTACAGACACATATATTAAATAAAGGATATTTCATATGATTGAAATGCTGAAATTTAATATTTGGCATGGAAATCCAGACTTTTCTTTAAATAAAAATGTAAAGTAAATTTTAATGTGTGTATTTAAAGCCTTAAAAAACATTTCACAACACTACTACTTTCCGGAGTCTTAATCCGCAACTCAGAAAGAGAGGGTTCAAGAATGAACTGAATAGGTAGTCAAGAAACGAGACTGTTCCGGCCAATTCTGTGTCCCGCGAGCTTCTGGTCACTTATACATTTTCGCTATTGACAGCTTCCTTAACATGTTATTAGATTGCACGTCAAGGAATTACGACATGTAACCACCATTATTAACTGATACTTTTAAAATAAGACACAGATATTTGTTCAGAAGTTAATTTTTAAAATCTTGTCAAAATTGATATTTTTGAATGATTTAATATCAATTTCTTATTTAGGGATGAAAGGATGAAAGATAGATCGATTCGCAACATTTATTTGAAAACAGACTTAAAATGAAAAGAACAAAACTGGTATTATCTGAGCTAATTTCGAATGTCTGATCACTTTTCGAATCCCATTCTTTCATAATTATTTATAAATATAATCATCACACATGAGATTATACAACTGAGTAGGATAAAACTATCTGTAAGTTGATTAGAGAGCAGACGGATTAGTTCCGCGAGCTGGAATTGAATACCAATGGTTTTGTCGCACAACAAGATCTCTAGACCATACGTCAAAGAAAAGATATCCCAATGGCACTTCATCCGTGTTTATTATTCATCAGCATGCCAAATAAGAATTAAGCCAAACAGTGGTAAAACCTACCTTAAACAGTCTTCAATGGAGATGGTTAGTTTTATCTCGTATCAGAAAAGCTGTTTATTAACACCTTAACTGGTTTCCCGTATGCCGTACGTTCATCGAATTACCGCAATTTTACAATTAAACACTAAAATAAAGTCATTCATTGACATTATAATTCGATACAAAAATTACGTGGGATACATAAACAATTCAGCCGTCCTTTAGGTTCTCAAATGAATTAAAATGACAAAGCGTTCCCAAAATAGAAGGTGTCATCTAATTAGATAGTTGAGAAAGAAAACCACTTAAGGGGTTAAAAGTATTTGTCACTTCCTATAAAGGAAAAAAAATAACGCAGGACATCAATAAAATGAGTGCATTTTCGTCATTTCTGTTCTCATCAGCAGAAATATAAAAGAAAAAATAGATTTATGGATATCTTAGGAAAAGCACAATAATTATATTATTTATTCCTCGTTTAAGTAATAAAGAGAATAAATAATAATTTTATTCTCATTTTAGTAGAAGAAAATGTGAAATTTGATTTTGCCTGTCTTAGTTTGATTTTATATTTTCGTTCTTTTTCTCACACATAATAACAAAAAATGAAAATAATATTTTGATGCCTTTATTTATTTTATTACTTTCATTTCAGATGCAGTTACTCTTTTCAGTCATTATTAGTTTTTTCATTTAATAAAGCGTAGTTTGTAATAGATTACAGGATGGTATTTAAGATAATAGACTGCATATAAGACTCGGACTTAATTTCACACCAACGGGTATTAATTATACTAATAAGAATAATTACAGGCTTTATACTCAGTTTATTTTATTAATCCTTAAACCCTTTTCTTACAGACGGATTATTGAGTGAGTAAAAATTTAATTGTTCACAATTTTTATGTTTTTCTCATAAGGATGATTGGAATTTCAAACTAAATTGAGTACACCAATTTCCAATAAGAAATTATTGCAGCAATGATCTTTTGATGAAATACAAAAAAAAACTTTCATTAAATGCCATGACAATGCTTCATACAAAAAATTAAAATGACAGCATTCGTAGAACGGTTCAATGAAATTCTTTTGAAGAAGCAACAGAATTAAAGACACCAGTCCAACAATTTGAATAAAAGCCCAAGAGTTAGTATATTACTTTATAAATTTCTAGCTAATGAAATCAAATTCGAAAAAGAATTAATTAAATTCGTAAAAAGCATTTTGTAATTATTACAAAGCACTATTTCCTGCTCTTTAAATTTTCCTTCTGTGTTTTTATAAGGCACTAAAGCAACTACAGAAGAATATTATACTATCGTGTGATTGCCTCAATGTACCGTAATTGCAATATATCTCATACAACAAAAATAATTCTTCTAGTTCATGCGTTTCTATCAGTTAGCCAAATTGTTCTTCTACTTTCATTTGTGTAGATTAAACTAGATATCTATTTCTAACCTTGTGTATCAAAGCAGTATTGGAAATTTATTACATAATTTATATCCACTTTTCACAGCTACAACAGCAGGTACAAAATTTTTTTTATCATATATTTTTCATGTGTATGTGCTACTTAAATCTGTGAGACTTTAATTTTGTTGTGTTGGTAATAATAAAATTGTGAAAATAAAAATAAAACGTTAGCAGCATCTTTGTTCGGTTTCAGCACAATTGCACGTCTTAATTATCATGAATTCTTCACCTATTTATGCCGCGCATTTAAAGCAGAGTTTTATAACAATAAGTTATTAGAGGCACAATGAATTCGAATTCCTAGAATTTTAAAGAAAAACTTAGGTTTGAAAGCTCCAATTCACTTTGTCTTGATTTAATAATTCCAAAAAAGGCTTTACGATGTATACTTTTAACCAGGAACAAAAGATTTTTTTTACAATTTTAAATTGATAAATTGAAACTTTATTTACAAATTTTGTAAAAATTCGATTTCAATTCGATTTTCGTATAAGGAA
Source organism: Araneus ventricosus (assembly GCA_013235015.1). Classification (NCBI taxonomy): domain Eukaryota; kingdom Metazoa; phylum Arthropoda; class Arachnida; order Araneae; family Araneidae; genus Araneus; species Araneus ventricosus. The sequence goes on from BGPR01000015.1 coordinate 121,431, forward strand.
ATAAAAATCCATTAGAAATATGCTCATCATAATTACATATCCGAAGCACGGAACATTTAACAGAAGAAATCATTAGATTATTGCATTAACTATCATACAATTAAATCTTGGAAGGATTTGGGGGAACTGAGGTGAAGTCTTTGAAAAGCTGATTGGTATCTCTTCACACCATTTGATTTTGCACAGGTTATCTTCCATTCACCTGACATCAACTGCATGAATATTTTTAAAACACGAACGCCGTCGTTTGAATGAATAGTTCAAAACAAGAAGTGTCTTCTTTAACTGAAATGTAATGTAAATACTATAAAGTTTTCGGCTGAAATGCTTGGGAACTCCATTTTTTTAGTTAAGAAGCATCTGCATGTAGTCGAGTTAAGGTGTCAGCATAGGAGGATTGCGGGTTAGAAACTCAATTCCCCAATAATCGGCTACCTTTGTGAGCATTCATTTGCACACGGACAGCTAGCTATTGTGGACTGTTTTGGGTGGACACTAGGGTGATGCCACTCACCAAAAAAGTTTGTAGCACGTGACAGATCAGACAAGATGACGGAAATCGTGGACTGTATTCCACAGCACATGTTTGTAGCACGTGACGCATTGAGACAACCGGTCAGACAGGATTGCGGTATCGTGGAAGGCGAACTACGTCACCATCAAAGTCACACTCGATTGGTTTGAATTTTCACTGCTGACGATTTTCCGTCACTATCGTGTGCATTTTCAAGCCGGTTGAATATAGTCCACGATTTTCGTCATCTTGTCTGACCGATCACGTGCTACAAACTTTTTTAGTGAGTGGCATTGCCCTAGTGTCCACGAAAGCAACCCACGATAGCTGTCCATGTAATGTACACTTTACTGGGACGAGGCGAGAGATTTGTAGTACCGCGAGCTGCGCAGTAGCGCATGCCTCCTGTCGAGTTAAAACTTTAAGGTCGATTGGGATATATGCTACAAAATAGTTCTTGTATTATGTTATTCTGTTCTAATGAATTTTTCTACTCTATTATATATTTTATTTTTTCGCAGCTACACCACCAAGTAAGTAAATATTTGTTTGTCAAATATTTTCCGTGTCACGAATGCTACGTAAATCTGCCAACTTTTCATTTCATTGGTTTAAGTTTCTAAATTAAAACAGAAAAGTTAACAGAATGGTTATTCCTCCTTATCATGATTTTGTGCCTTAAAAAGCTCTGTGTATTAGCTATTTCCGTAGAAGAGTTAGAAGCAGATTAATATTAGAGTGATAAATTCGAATTCCAAAAAAATGTGGGCTTGAAAAAAGATTTGGAAAATCCAGTATCTTTTGCTTTGATGTTAGAAGTGGAGGAGAGTTTAAAGATATCCATTTTTCCATTCTGTAAACTGCAAACAAAACAGTTTTTCAAGCTTTAGTATTGAAAATTATTTCAAACTTTATTATTATTTTCTATGAAATTTTCTATGAAACATTTTCTATAAATATGATTGTAAAGTACGTTAGATTATAATAAGTCATCGTTAAATAACCAGAAAACAAGAGTTTAAAATCATTGATAATGAAATTTTCCATTAAAATACTTAATATACTGGGAAGACATATGTTTTAACGGATCGAATCGTTAAGATCAATTGGATATTATAAGGCTTTTGCCAACTGTTTGTGAATCACTTCTTAGGAAAAGAATTTTCAATTATCGCCAAAATAATCTTTGTGAGGTTCCAAATTATGATTTTGGTAATATTATGAAGATTTGCGTTGAAATTATATGACATAACTTAACTTAATAACTTATATTAAGATAAGTGACTTACTTGTTAACTTACTAATCTTAAAAATACAGAAGAAACAGAAGAAGTAAACAATAGCGATAACAATACACCTTTTGCGCGCCAACGCAGCAGCATCCAGTGATTGCATCAACATTATTGTCCATAATTAACTAACGAATTACTATAGAATCAAAAAACAAAAATCATGCTTTGATAAAAATTAAAACACATTAAAACAAAATAATTAGAATGGAAGAAATGTAATAGAACTCGAATGGCGAACATTTTCAAAGGCCACTCGCCGTCGGAGTTCTAATATGGATAAATTAACTTAATAGTTTAATTTTTTAACTTTTAATTTTTAATATCTTTTGTTAAACTATCTCACTTGTATTTATTACTAATCTTAACATGACTACGAATTACTTTATTCGACTGCACAACTTTTTATTCCAGGAATTCAGTTAATCTTAACTCTTTTTGAATATGTGAAAATCTCCTGTCGAAGGATTTAAATAATAATGATGAATAAAATCTTTTAAAATTCGGTTCGTAATGAAGGGCATCGGACTAGAGTTCAAAGCCGCACATATCGACAGAATGAAAATAATATAAACAGAGCATTAACAAAGATATTTTTGTATTGATATCGCTACATTTGATACCTAATTTTTCGAAAGGAATTCAAGAAGTTCACTGAAGCTGGTATTATCTTTATGATAAAATTTAATTATTCGGTCATTTGAAAAACAACAGGATTCTTTTAAGTAAAGTGTTGTAAACAACTGAACAATCATGAAACTCCTGTGACAATTTTCGTTCCATTAATTAGTTATCAACTTATATTTTTAAATCGTTTATTTATTTGTTGATATTTAGGCATGCAAAGTAAGTATTTTTTTTATTTATTCACCGTTATACTAACTTCTACAGAAAACTAATGTTTCTTTTTCCAATTTTCTCTATCATATAAAATCGTCATTATCATGTGTTGTATATACAGTAAAGCTCCGTTCATACATTTTTCATTTAAACGTCGTTTCATCACAATCCCGATTCATTCGTATTTATTGTAATGATTATGATCGGTTTTTCATTTATAAGACGCAAAGATTCAGTTATACGTCGTTTTTCCACGTTCTAAAATGTGAACATTTCCTCCTTTCTAGTATGTGAACTGTGATAAAGATATCACGACTTCGAAATTATTCACAATTGATGAATTATAGATGACAAATTGCTTGGTGCTAAGCGATGATTAAGAAGTAATTCTACTTTTCTTTAATGGCGTAATGGACTCCAATGAAAAACTTCGAATTTATTTTCTTCTGTCCAAAGAATATGGAAGGAACATTCGATGAACTTAATTTGATTCAAAATACTGCACTTAACTCTTTAATCCCGAGGTGACTTTTGCCTTCTGGTCCCTTTAAAACCAGGAGTTTTGGGGAGGAAGCGACAAGAATTGGACTCTCCCAACCTGTATGGCCATTTACCCCACAACCCCATCCCCTGCTATAACCTTCCCTTGTGCCTACCTTCGGAGCACTTTTTTTGAAAAAAAGGATTTTTTTATTCCACATTTATGTTTTCAGTTAGAATAGTCTATAAAACTGCGAATTCAAACGCCATTTTAGTGAAAATAAATTTTAGTTTTGAAATTTTGGCCATTTTTGGTCAAAATTTAATAAAAATTGACGTTTTCGCCAAACGTCCTATAACAAATTCTAACCCATATATTTCACTTTTTGTTTCAATAATATATTTGTTATACATTTACCTGTGTCGTGAAGCAGAATATTTAGAGTACCACTTAAAGTTATTGAGATATACCAAAGTTTGTATACGCAACAGGTTTTTACAAGAAAAAAACCTTCAATTTTCAAATAAAACAGCTCTATAATTATACACTTTTAAGCTATATTTGAGGTTATCAACATACCTACAGATGTATAGAACAAAGTGGTAAAATTTCATTTGAATATATTAAAAACTTTTTAAGAAATGAGATTTATCGCATTATAAAAAAACGAAAATAACAGTTTTCCAGAAAACGCAAATAAAGATTTTAAAGTCCCACAAAAAATTATATACATATTTTAGCAACTTAAAATTCACAGTATTTGTAAGTCAAATCTTCTTTGACTTAATTTTTATTTTCTTTTAGCTTTTAATTTTTTTCTTGATAATTTTATTTTTGGTTCTACTTGTCGATTTGATTTCTTAATTCTCTCAAAATCAATTTCTATGTAATTTTTTTAATAATTTCTGGTTTAAGTTTTACATTAAGATGTTTAAATACAGATATCAGCCCTATATCGCCTAAGTTGAATAATAAAAGTGCTATCTTAGTACCTAATAACAGTGTTTGGAGTGAGCGAAATTTTCTTTAGGTAAAATATCCCGTAAGTAGAGAAGCAGTCGCCAGATACGTATAAATAAATAAATAAAACTTAATTCTATATTTAAAAAGTAAATTCTGCATTCACATTGTTTAAGAGTAAAGAAATCGCTCATTAGATGCGTTGTTTACAATTCTATGGTTTAGTTTTGGTTTTGAAGCTTTCAGTACTGGTTCATAATTTATGCAATAACTTTGCTTCTAAATATCGAAGAAACTAAAGTAAACCATTTTTGGAATTCTAAATGCATGGGCTTTAATAAAAAATCATAAAAAATAAATTCGAACATTTTCGTGAAAACGGCGATTTTAGAGTAGGCACATACCTAAGGAGCAGGGAAATGGGCTGTGGTTGGCAAGGATAATTGGACAACCTACTGCGCTCATCTCCTAAGCGATCTCAGAACCTCCACTCCCCTCAAAAGAAGCCAATCGCCCCAGACCGGCCTTCGTCGCTGTTAAGGGGAAATTTTCAGACCGCCCGAGACCTCCTCGCTCGGTTTGAGAGAGTTAATACTCACAGACAATCAGCACGTCAGACGAATGTTTAAGGTTTTCTTAATTAAACTCTTACCTGCATGCGAATAAATCGTATGAGATATGTATAATTAGTACTCAAGATATGCAATAAAGGTATGATTTTTCTCACGTTTAAGATAATTTTTTAATTTTAAAATGTAATTTTTGATTTCCATACTATGTAGTATTGTACTAGTATCATCTTGAAAAACTTTTAAATAAATACTTTTAAATGAATCTATATTAGTAGCACTACATTTGTAATAATCACAGTATAGTAAAATTTCGATTATACGTCTAAACGGTGCTTTATTGTAAATATTATTAGTTCTCTTTGAAATCAGTTAGACAAGTCTATCTTCGAAGCCGGACTTTAAGCTAATTAAAAACTGGTTTATGAACAGCTCTAAGTTTACGTTTGGCCAACACATGCTTCATTTTTCCCTCCCTCGCTTCTTAATACATTGTTATTATCTTTTTAACCGTTTCTCTCTCATATTTATTGCAAATTCTTCCTGCTTAACTCTCTTCATTCTATACCTCACAAAGCATTCAGTAAAATAAAAGCTTATCGCTAACTTTCCAGTAGTTACTTCACATCAAGTTCATCATAAGGTATAACAGATCTTCACCACCTTTAAATATAAATGAATGTTATTTTTCACGTATTCAAGGGGAGAGTACTGAAAGAGATTTAGTACACATTTAAAAACTGATGATAGTTACGTATCAGGTTTACTTACAGACGGTGGGGAAGGGGAAGTTCGTTGCGAAACTTGTGTCTTCAGATATATCAATCTTCTGAAGACATATTTGAGTACAACAGATGTTAAAAAAAACTTGCTTAGTACATTTAAAATGCTCGATGGATTCAAATCCTAATGGTTTAGTCTTGCAAAAAAGTGTCTAAACCATAATCAAAGGAAAACAAATATCTAATGGTACTTCATCAGTATTCTCCATCTATATATATGTCAGGTAAGTACATGTCAGCATAGGCTCTTCTGTAGGAAATTTGTTTTTATATGAAGATGGTGAATTTTAAAGATTATATTCAGAGGAGTCTATTAAAAAAAATCCTGTCAGCAAGCCGGAAGGCGAAGTTACTCACAGATTCTGTTTGTCTGTAGATTAAGGAAAAAAATTTCACGACCCCCCTCCACAGTTTCCATTTCTAACATCAGAATGGCTGACGCTATGAGGATGAGAGAGAAAGATTGAAAGAGAAGCAATTTGTGAGAGTTTTCCAATGAGATGTAGAATGCAAAGGATAAAAAAACAATCGAAATTAAGGTTTTAAAATCCCTTTTCAATACCTTAACTTCTAAGGGATTGCAGCTATCAAAAACCTTTTAATACCGAAGTTGCTGGTTATGATAAGACAATAATTTACCTAATTTGAATTATCGTTCTGTCTTCAGTAGTAAGGGAGTTATGGCTCCACTCAAAATTTATTCATTTCCACTTTATTTCAACTGGATGGAACATCTACGAAATCAGCAGAGACTTTCACCTCTATAACCGTTTCTATATGGAATCTACCTAATTATTTCCTTATCCATAAACGAGTCTTAGAGACAGTTTTCTGAATTACAGCTGTAACAGCTGAATAACTTCCTAACCTGTAAAGCGACTATTAAGAAAATATATCGATTTTCGGCATTTAAATTTTAATCAGAGAAAGTATAAAAATAGTATTTTTGATATTTTGGCATAAATGTAATATTTATTACTTCTGTAATTAATAAAATTAATTAAAAAATATTTTTCTTACTTCAGTAGAAGGAAATGGTAATTTGTTTTGAAACTTCATATTTCCTTTCTTTTTTTACAGATGGTAACGGTAAATTAATTATTTCTTTATTAGATCTTTATTTATTTAAATATCAATACTTTAGAAAAAATATCACCTTTCAATTATCTCTTATTTTGTTACTTTTATTCACACGTAAAAAAAATGTTACTTCGTACAGATGAATCACTTTTAACAATAATTTTCCAAATCTTGAGGAAATTGATGGTATTTTAGTTTTTTTTACTTCTTCACAGCCGAAAACAATAGGTGCAAAATCTACCTATGATATGAAAGAATTAATGTTGTAAAATTAAAAGAAATTAAAAAATTTAGATATTCATCATCTGCGATTTCACAGTTAAAAGAGCAGAATTAGATTAACAAATAATTGTGAAAGTTCCAAAATAATGCTATTTTGCCCTCCTAAAAATAGAAATTAATTTAGAATGAAATTTGAAATAAAAACAATCCCTGGTTTTCAATTAGTAAAACAATTTTAGTTAAGAAGCTGTGCGTCAGTTTTACAGATAGAGCACATTAACAGCGGGTTTTTTTGAATAATTCAGAACTTTCTATTGTAAGAAGAACAGTTAGAAACTGAACCTAAATCAATATCCAACGTTTTTCAAGATGAAACCATTTTCAACAGCGATCATAGGATAAAATACGAAATAAAAGGCAATAACACTTTCGTTAAGCAGCATACTTTTATATCAATAGACATAATTAAATAGAGACATTCTCTTCTGTAAAAATTATATTTTCATCTAGACAGAACAGTTCAATGATATTCCTTTAGAAAACAATTGATTTCAGAGCACGATTCCAAAAGTTTGAATCAAAATTTAAGACTTAGTTAATAAATTTTCACCCATTGAAATGAAGCAAAATGTGTGAAAACATTATTTTCCTAATTTTAATATCTTTATTGTGCGTTCGGAAGACATAAAAACAGCTATAGTAGATATTATTCCGGTGTCGATGCAGATTCTTGATTTACATATTTTTTCTATATAGGTCCTACAGGACCAGGTAAAAGCGTTTAATTTTTTATACGACTAATTCTTACTAACTTGCTCTATATCATACTTCTCATAGAAATATTTTTAAATAAATACAGATATTATTAACGAAAAGCAAGGATTCTGAGTAAAGAAACATTCTTATTTTTTTACTTCCAAAATTTTTATGAAAAATTTTATTTAAAAGGGTGGCAATCTGCATGAATATATTTTTTTAAAAAAATTCAATTATTCTTTAAGTTTGAATATTTTTCAAGTAATTTATTAAATATATCAGAAGGCGACCGGAAAAGATAAAAGAAAATTATAAAATTTAAGAATTCACAACACATATTTCTTTTTCCTAATAAATTCTATCTGTCGGATTAGTTAGAGAATAATTTTTCACCACAGGGAGCAATTGGAAACGCTGGTTTAAAAACTTTATCATTGAAATTAATATCAAATTTATTCATTAATCGTAAAATTTTAAGATAAAGACATGTAAATCTTAAATAATTATATTTTATTAATATTTATTAATAAAGGTTATTACAGACTTCATTTTACTCTATGAAAATTAATAAAGAATTAATTAAAAATTTCATTGTTTATGGCATTAAAATTTTTCTTCAAAGAACAATAAAACGAAACTTGCATAATTGCTTCAATACCAACTAAAAAAAATCCAATCATACGTTTTATTTGTATCTACAACAGAAAAATAGTTTACCCTGATTAACAACTTAAGCTTTTTCTGTCTTTTACTACAAATAGCAAATATTTTTAAATATCGGAATATTTCTTTTTTCCAATTTTTTTCTTATAGTACACATTCGAAGTAGGACAAAATAATCATGCAACAGATTTTAATTTTGACAACTGCATAGCAAATTTTATCTGGAATTTTTTCCAGGAAACACTACTATTTTCCTCACGATAAAATTCGAAGAAGATAGTAACGACTTTTATGATGAAATAGAGCAATTTTGTTATTGAGAAAATATATTTAAATATTCCAAAATGTGATAAGAATAATAATATATTACTAGCCAATGAAACTCTTCTTTTGTAATAACAGATTTTATTATACGAATATTGAAAATCGTTTTAAAAGTCAGAAGCTAGTTGCTGCAATGCTAAATATTTTCCCATTGAAATTCAATGTACAAAATATTTTCCCAGAAGAGCGATTGCAAATATCCTTCTCAAACTTTTGACAAATTAAGTCAAATATTTCGGTAAGCACGGAAATCAATTTCAAAAATTGCTATATCGATATGGGCCAATAAAAAACTATCTTAATCTTTCTTGTAATCGTTTTCATAAGAAAGTGATCTATAGAGTACTGAATGTTCTTTGTGTATATGCAATCATAAAGTCTTCCTAAACAATTATCTATTTTTTGCCAAACGAAAAGAAAAACATTACGAATTTTACCAAGCCATTTCTTTGACAGTCTTCCTGACATCAAAAACATAATTACATTTTTATTCTTTGAATCACGAGGACAAACATTTAAATTTCCACTGAATTTGAATAAGTGATTAGATTTAATGAAGATACTTTCTCATCCTTATAGAAACATTTTAAAGCCAAATTATCTCGGTTACGTAAACTGCATTTCTACAGCACTCCAATAGAAATATTGTCATCATGGAAGTGGCAACAAAAAATATAATGCCACCAACTAAAACGTTAAAAGATAAGCGTTTCAAAGCGTTCAAAATGGTATTTCAAAGAAGGAGGTAGTTGACTAGTTCAATGAATTCATTTTTTGCTTTAGAGTAAATAAAATTAAGAGTCTTTCTTCAACTAACGAATGATAAGCATTTAACGAAGTTAAGCATGATAAAACTTTATTTCTATTGATTGCTGTAGAATTCATTTGATAGGCATTATGAAAAAAATAAGTTTAGAAAATTTTCTCGGGTTCCAGAAAAAATTATTTAAAAAATTTATTATTTAGTTGGTCAGTTCTCAGAGAATCAGAAAAATTTCCTCTGCGCTTTATTGGAGAAACTGGGAATGTGGATTTATAAGTCATTCATAATTGAGAAAAATAATCTTGAAATATTGGTATTTTTTTTGAAAATCTGTAACTTATTTCTGCGACTTTTTTATTGTGCGATTTATTTATTAATTTATATGAAATTTGTGACTTATTCCTGAAACTTATTTTATTTATAGCTATGCGAAAGGGAAATAAACCACCTGGTAAGAAATTCTTTTATAATAATATTCAAAAACTTTTACTAAAATATCAAAGAAAATTACTATTAACATACCATATATTATATCTCATATAATTTCGTTTTTCACAAAATCGGAATTCGTCTAAAATGAAGGTCATTCAAAAACTTACAGTTGAAATTTTTTATCATTCAGCGATCCTAAAGATTTCATAAAAAGATGATGAAATTTGATTTTAAACAATGATTACAACAATAAGATCACAAAAATATTTCTTTCCACTTCTTCTCTCAGAAAGGGATTTATGCTTTCACATTATTAAATATTTTTCAGTTATATTTTATTGAAAATATTTATTCATTCCCGGTTTGCATCTTGAAACGTTTAGGCAAGATTTATGAATGTATAACACTCAAATTTCTTTCCTATATTAAACTTTATTTAACAGAAGACTTAATTTAAAGCGTGATTACAGCGTGATAATGTTGTATCCAATATATATATATCCCGAATTTTATTACGGAAAAAAAATTTTAAAGTTTGATTATGGCATTTCTGAATCAAAGACTTTTTGAAAACTAGATTTAGTCTTTCACAATAAAAAAATAAATGTTTTACTCTTGAACTGCGAAAGCTTTTACCCAATTCCGTACTTCACAGGTAAAATATATTTAAGATTTAAAAATATCCCGTTATTAATAATTAAAAGTGAACAATATATTTCTCTCCATTATTATAAAAAAAATTCTTGGCGTTGCTCTGTATAATTAAAAGAAAAATATTTTTTTAAATATACGAACTGAGAAATACAAACTTTTTTCCCTATGTAATTGGAAACATAGTAAGTAATAATTTTACGTCCTTAATTTTTCGTCCTTTTTCAAAGGCAGAAACAGCAAATGAAAAAAATTCTTCATTTCATTTTCTCTTTGTAGAATAACAAATATTTAAAAGCACATTTCATATTTTAAGAGGATATTATTACAAGGGATGAAGGAGAGCTTTGAATTAAATTTGAAGGAAGAACATACCTTTATGTACATTAAATAAGCCAGTTTTCTTGCGAGAAAATTATCTAAATATGATGTTGTTTCGTATGTAAAATTGATTTAGTATCATAAGAGATAGTGAAGTCTCTACGATATCGGAACAGATTTTAAGATCAAGAGTAAACAATGCGAACCAATGCATAGAAGCCAATAGTGACATCAGAAGCCTTTCCGTCCAAGATTCTATGTACAATAAGTATACGAAAGTAAATAGCCAATCCAATCTTATAAGCTGGACCAAAGGGGTGGGAGATTCGCTATAGAATGTAAGCTATTACAAGTGCTTATGGCTAAAAAAATTTGAAAAATGACCAAATGAAACTCAAAATACCTTTTTATGTGCTCTGTTTCTACAAAAGATTCTCAGACGTAATTACTTCCCACTTGCACACTTACACAAGGGTCATATTTCGGTGGCGGGAATCTTCGTGGATTTTCATAAAACCCAGTTTTGTTACGAGCATTTTATGCTGCAACGGAACCTAAAGAAGATGCCTTTCGTGGAGCAAAAGGGGAATATCGTAAAGTGCTTTTCATAAGTTTCCTCAAAATTAAATCCCACAATGACCAACCTGTTGATCATGGTAATCAAAGAAAATGTCAACCTTGACAAATCCAATTATTTCCAAACGTGATCCTGGCCTAAACGGTGCAGTATGTCACCCAAGCACTATCGGGAACATGCTCCATTTCAGTCAGCGAGAGTGTTTTGACTCTTTTGTATAATTCCTCTATATGGAGAATATTGCGCTTCGCTCGAGTATGATCGGTCGAGTATCGAGTACGATATTTTGCCGTCTCTTCTTTTTCAGAATTTTCAGATAAATTAATATGTATTGGTTTTACATTCAATAACTGTTATGTAAATGTGAACAGAAAATTGTAGTTAATACATCGTATATCGCCTTCCATGCCAAAGCATGACTTTTGGATGAAGTAGTGTTAAAATAATGATAATCTGATATTTCAAGGAAAGAAATAGTTTTGCTATTTATTAACACCAAAAACTTTTTTTATAGAAGACAGAATGAGAAAAAAATATTTTTAAGCCTCCAATTATTACAGGTTCCCTATTTTGTGTTATATCTATATACATTACTGGCCAGTGGAAATGCCGCCCTCCAACTCGTCAAATTTCTTTAATTTTTAAAAATTAACACCTTTTAAATGGAAATGATTATTTATTTTTAAACACACACAAATATTATTTTAGATGACTACATTACGATTTATAAACGTAAAGTTGGAAATTAATGGAATTTAGCAATTAATGAAAAACATATAAAGACTTAATTGCTGTACTTGTATTTCCTCCTATAATGCTAGACAAAAAATAAATTTCAATGAAAAATACAGATTTTTCAAGTTATATCAACTCTTAATACTTCGTAACACCACCCTTTGATCATCACATCTTCTGGGCATACTATAAATATGGATTTAATTACATTAATTAAGATATTTTGATGCCACACATGAATTATGGCCATCTGTCGTCCCTTCCTGGCTATAACTTTCTTCATCAAGAACTAACAGTTCTAAATAGCAATTAAATCATAACCGTTAACAGGCCATGAAAGTATCTGGTGCTCTCCTTTACCAGATATTCCTTAAACATATAATCTAGTATATAATTTTAATCTGAATATGCTAAAATGTAGCCTTTGCAGGAGAAATTGGTAAGCTGTGAAATCTAGCCATACCATTTTACCATTTACCAATACCATTTTAGCGCGATGGCAATTTTCAGAATCGCCCTAAAGATGCAATACCGCAGTGCGCGAAACTGATCAAGAAAATTAGGAAAGAGCTTCTTCAATATAATATGGATTTATCCTTTGACATCCAAAGTTCCGGTCAGAAACTGCAATCTACCAACTCCTTTGCAGGAAATAAAACTCCGAATCGTCTTAGAACTCCGAAACTTAACAGTACTCTGTGCAGAATACCCTCCTTGTCTGCGTATGACATTCTCAATTAGAATAGAGCCATTGTGGTTATATTTATTTTCATTTGAGAAAACTACTCGGTCCCATTCATTCACTGCGCAATACAATTTTGCCAATGAATCCGATCACGAAACATCCTTTCAGCCAAGGGAGGTTTCCTGTGAATTGCATACTCTCAAACCAAATTGAGACCGCCGTCTGCTAAGTGCTCTGCTGTTGGAAGTGATATCAAATCGATTTCCCGATCTTATTTCAAATCAGCATAGCTTACCTTACGATTTCTGAGAGAAATACACTTCAGATCCACATTTATTCATTCATTCAATACCCTGGAGAGCCCTCTCAACCTTAAGGTTTTAAAGTGCAGAATTACTCTCCGGAAAGATCAGACCAAAATCGTATATTACAGATGATACCAACTGACTTCCGGGATTCCTCTTCATGTCTTCAGTTTCATGCTGTTTTTTAAGCAATCGGTGAATGCTGATATGATGACGCTGTAATTTTGAGCCCATTAAAAAAACATGAAAAAGGCGCAGTTCGGGTCCGCTCCGCAGAATTCCCGAGAAAACGTCGGGATAAAAACATAAAACAAGTGTTTTGTATTAATATGTAATTTAATTAACGATCTCTTTAATATAATGTTTACACAAAGTAGTATAATGGTTACAAAATAGTTAAATTACAAGCTACCGCAGATCCTTGCTACATGCGATAAACTTGTGATTTATCTATTCTGCGACTATTATACTACTCTGTGTAAATATTGTATCACAGATATTGATAATTTAATTACATATTAATACGAAATACTTGTTTTATGATTTTATCCCGAGGTTTTCACGAAAATTCTACGGCGCGGACCCGAACTGCACCTTTCTTATGTTTTATTTAGAGAAGCTTTTGAGGGCGACATCTGTTGACAGTATATAGAACTGCATTTCCCGTATGCGCAGTAAAACATTATTTATTATAAATGCTCATATTTCCCGTAATATTCAAATTTTAAAACAATGTTTCTTTTACGTATTGTCAAGTATTCTGTAAGTTTTGTATAATTCGAAAGAAAACTCTGCACGTTATAATAAAAAAACATGCGGAGTTAGAAATTTTAAATTTAATAACGGTTTTTACTTATATTCTGATAAATATTTTAATTGACTCACTTTGGCTCCTATTAATACTATTCAAGCTCTTTAAAATGACACCAGAATCAACCTCCACTCTAAGCGCGTTTCCACGCTACACTTATTTATAATCTTACATAAAGCTAACTCATAACAATCACGACTACTCTGGTACGATGACAACACAGACAAAACAAATATTATGCGATAAACTCTCAGAGATATGCTCTCAAAGAAAACAGTTGTTATTGCTGAAGAACCTTCAAGGAAAACAAATGTCAACTCCCTCCTGAATTCGTGGACACAAATGTAGAGCTGTAAGCAGCAAATTTTTGGCTCTAGTATTTCGGGTCATATGTGCCAGAAAAGAAAGAAAAATATACTTATGATTCCAAGCATGCAGAATGATAAGACAGGAAAACCCAAAATGATTTTTGATTACAATGCTACCAAATGCGAAGTTTATGTAGCTGATAAATTGTACGTGACTTTCAGTGTTTCAATAAATATATAAAAGTGGTCAGCGGTGGTTTTCTTCATACTACTGAATATCTCTCGTGCGAGTTCAGAAGTGATTTCTGCTTCAACCACAGTTTCGTATCCCAGATCAGTTTTGTTCAAATTTTATTAGTTGAAATTACAAAGAAATTCAAAAAAAAAACATTTTAAAACCCAAATATAGCTTTGTATGAGTGAAGAATTCAATTTGCTAAGCTTTTCCTTAAACCTAAACAAAAATTTAACTTTTGATCTTATGGATGATTTGCGCCCGAACGTGTTAGAATTTGTATTGAGCCCGAAAAAAGGTTAGATGTTGACTCATTCTGAATATTTTACAATTATGTTTATTTGTGTGCTACTTCAGCACTTTCACATACTTAAGTTCCATTTTTATTAATTTTTTTATTCATTTGCTTTTCTTCAGATCTCGGTTGAAATGATAAAA